>JBBPBS010001075.1:13299066-13351551 GCA_037974835.1 Cicer judaicum | reverse complement strand
ATTTTGGAAATTTTTCTTTCAAAATGATTTTTTTTTAATTTTTTTTTTTTTACAAATAATAATAACTACTTGTTCATTGAGCTACAATTTCATTATCAACGAAACTCCATTTCCAAAAAACAATTAAAAAATTATTTAGTTCATCTATATACTTAACTATATCAAATTTTCAATGAATTTCTATAATGGGTGTTTAGTTCATCTATATACTTAACTATATCAAATTTTCAATGAATTTCTATAATGGGTGTTCTTTTACAATGAGTGTCATTGTTGGGAATATTGGGAGTTAGGAATTGTAAATTAAAAGTGTTCAAGGGTGTTACAATGAATTTGTATCTAAATAAAATTAACTAAATAAAATAACTTACGAGAATCAAAATAAAAAATTGTTATAATCGCAAAAACCTAAACATATTTAAACAATGAATTAGTATCTAGCATTTTTTTTTCAACTCTTCATATATTTTATCTAAAACCAAACAATTATTATGTAGACAAACATACTTATATTTTGTACATGAAATAAGCAATTTCTAATTGTCATGCATCACTCATATTAATTATTATAAATATTTCATTCTTGTTTATAAGCAAAATATACATGAATTTTTATTGATTCACTTTTACTAATAAATAAAAATAGAGTACAAATGAGACATATGAAATTAATTTTTTATAACGTACCTGATTTGGTATGAAAAAACTTAGATCAATCATAACTAACGAATCATCTTCATCGTCGTTTGAATGAGGAGGAGAAGCAGGAGGAGAAGGAGAACGAGATAGATGTGATGGAGTGTCGTCACATTGAGTTACACCACTAGGTGTGGGGCCATCTATTTGCTTAGGTTGTTGTGGGCGAAGCTCGACAAGATCAACCTCCCATAAAACCCAATTAATTGTTTTTGTACGATGTGGAATGTCATGTGTGATGGAGTTTCTCCAAGGAGGTAACCCTCCATTGGCACGTAAAAATTGGCCATAACGAGTCCTAAGTCTAACATGATTACCATCTCGTATAGGTTCCCATTCTAAAGAAGAATTCAACCTTGTGGGAAGTGTTTGCAACACTTTCTTTCCCGTTGCGCGAAAAAAGAATGGCATATTAGAGGCGGTTAAGTATTTTCCATAACAACTTTTCAATCTTATCAAGTTTACTTGATCTACAATCTCCACCGTCCATTTAGCATTGTTGTAGCAACCAAGACGATCTTGATAAACACCTTCTTGATCAGCATCTGCTAACAAGTATTTATCATGATGGCTTCTCAAACGCACCACTTTAGCCCTTTGGAAGAATTCCATTTCCCCACCTTCTTCAATCAAAATGATTGATTGATGAGTTTCAAAAATATGTAGATATTGAAATGCAAAGATTATTTGGAAATTGTTTCCAAAAAAAATTACTATTTGGAAATGTAAGGTTTAGGCATTATGCAAATTTAAGATAGGATGGAGAGAAAAAATAGGGAATATTATGATAAACTACAATTTGTTTTCATACGTGTTAATTTCGAAGGATAGAAGCGTAGGCACAAAATTAGAGTACTTGCTATAAAAATAGAAAGAAAAATAATCAATTGCAGTAACTAATAATTTTGTTAAAACATTAAGAACCCATGTTTTTCGTTTAAAAAAAATAACTTTATTCTATTTTTTTATTAATATTTGTTAAAATAATCTTTTTATTTGTCTATCTTCTCATAAAACAAAAACAAAAAAAAAGACACATCTCTATTTGTAAATTTCTTGAGAAAAATATTATTAGATGAGGTAATTGAACAATTTAAGAAATTTAGAATTCTAGACAATTTACAATTTTTCTTTGGTTTGCGAGAAATATATTTTTTATAAAAATGAATTTACGGGATACTCCAACCTAAATGTTTAAATTGAATTTTCTATATATATTTTTTTTTGTTTGAACATCGTAATTACAATTCTTTTTTCTTAAACGTTTTATTTGGTTAAAGTAATTAAATGAAATATTAAGAGTATGTGTCATTTTTATAAATTTCAAGGTCTTGAGTTAAAGTACAAGTATATAAAGAAGAAAAGGTTCAATAGCTTACAATTTTTGGGTCAAACTTTAAAATATAGAGACAAATATGAAAAATTAGAAAGAGAAAAAACTAGGAACAAACTTTTCAAATCCAAAAACTAAATGGGGACTAGGGTTTAAAATTTGAAACAAGTAGGGGCAATCAACATATTTTTGCTTTGTTTTCTTCTAATTCAATCTTCAAAAGAAAATAGAGTTTGAATGTTCCTCAGAAGCTCTTCTAACTCTGTTAAACTCCAAAACATTATTTTTTTTCTTCAAAAGATAATATTTTTCTTTAAATTTATTGTTGAATTGATTTTTGCATAAATATATTATAATATAAATTATTTTATAATTAACTCACTTTTAACCGAAATTTATTTTATAAAATCAATTTTTTCATGGATGAACCAAAACACAAGATTTTCCAATGTTATAAAAAAAACATATAGAATTTTGAATTCACGACATTAACTTTTTAGTTTAAAGAGTTTGAATTGCTAGTATAAAAAAATTAAACATATATTCAAACATATTGTATCATTATGTCACTGTTTTCTATTACTTCTTAAAATATCTTTCAAAAATATCTACAATGTGAAATATGATTGCATACATGTACAAAATATTATTATTTTGATTATTTAGTTTTTGTAATAACAACTTTTGATTGCTTTAAAACAGTGTTTAAATATGAATTGGATATATTAAATTCTGAAGTAAGCATTGTGGGGCCAATTGAGCAAAGTACGTGGTACATAAAATCAATATAGAGTGTATTATGTGCACATACTTTTTGGTCATGCCGTCTTTCATAGAAACCACATATCTTCAGAAATACGAGCATCAAAGTCAGAATCTATGTAACCACAAAGCTAAGTCCAAACTTTTGAAAACTACGTGAAATTTCTATTATCTGACCTCTTTGTTGTTTTTCTTTATATGATCCAAAAAGATTGAAGATTTCGGCAGCTTCCTTAAGTACTATATTATTATGTTCATGAAAAGACGAGGACTAATTACCACAATGGAAATTAACTAAGTAATGCCTTCCCTATTTTCCAATCATGATGTGTTTTTTTAACACAATATTAATATTGTATATCTCACATCATATAAAATACTTCGTAAATTATTTTTTTTCTTTATTATCACTTGGAAAATATTAATAAAAAATACAAATGATTTTTTTCTATCAATATTCTTTTTTTATTTAATTTGGTCCAAAAAAATTTTAGAAATTGAAATGTGAATTCCACATCCATCAACTATCACTTATATACGAATATATGATTTACGGTGAATCATGGAATAAGCTACAAATATTTAATTTATATTAAACATTTTTAACTAATGTCATGATCTGTTTGTTTAGACCATATGAAGTGATGGACATTATGAAGCTGCTATACTATGAACCTATTTGTTTGTTTTTATTGACCCTTTTATGCATATATAACAAACTTATATACCTTTTAAAAGACAAGATATTTTTATAATTATGCTTGTACTGGTTATACCATTGTCTTTTGAACTTGTAATTTAGCATATTCATTAATTCCATATATATCATTGATAGTGTTTTAAGTATGAGTAAGAGTTTAAAAATTAAATAAAAATAAAGATCCAATAATATATAAGTAGAAAAGTCATATATTAAATATCTTAAAATTTTGAATGAAAATTTGATGTTCAAATCAGTTGTGTTTGTTTTTAATTAACTCAATAGGATGATCTCTTAGATTCTCCTCATAATACAAAAGTGGTTATCAACTCTTTCTATATATTAAAAGTTTTCCTGACAATGATAATTAAACGACAATTGATATAGTTGAACGTCAACAGCGATGAACGAAAAAAAATTTATATATATATGTGCTTGAAAGAAATTATATCTCCCACATTTCATTTTAAAATTAAATAAATATAAAAAATGAGAGATGAAAAAAAACAAAGAAAAAAATATGAAAATACCTGAAACAACTTCAATGGGAAGACACAAATGTATTCAAGTTTAAATTAGAGATTTTGAATATTATTCAACAGAAAGATGGTTAGATACAATATAATACATCATACATGATGTAATAAAAGAATAAAAAATACAAAAAAATTGGAATTATTATAACTTGATATGGAAAATAACAAAAACTGATGTCTAGCTCAGAAAGGAAAATGCTAAACCCATGAATGATTTTGTACGTACCTTGGTCAGTCACACTCACATTATAGAAGTTCCCACGCACCTTCCACGAAAGAGTAACCCCATTACACATAAAAGCCTCAAAATGTTACAATAGCCTATGTAGCCAACCAACAACCTTACTCAAAACACTTCATTCGTATTAATTTGTTTTATTCCTCATCTAACTATATATATAAATGTTCATGCATGCCACATACACAACTCAATTTCCCCCAACAAATTATTGTTCTAGAACATTACACAAAGCTAGCTAACTACCCTATTTATATTTTCTTTTTTGTTTAAATTACAAGTGGAGTGTTGCATTAATTTTAATTAATGGCATCCAATTCAAGAAAGAAGAGTGGATCGGTTGTTTTTGAGGACTATTTCCCTTCAATGATGGAGAAATTGGGAAGTGAAGGGTTTATGAAGGAGTTGGCAAATGGTTTTAATGTGTTGATGGACATAGAGAAGAAAGTGATAACATTTGAGAGTTTGAAGAAGAACTCTGCATTGCTTGGGTTGGAAGGTATGAGTGATGATGAGATTATGTGCATGCTTAGAGAAGGTGATCTTGATGGAGATGGAGCACTTAATGAGATGGAGTTTTGTACTCTCATGTTTAGGTTGAGTCCTGCTTTGATGAATAACTCTAAGCAACTTTTGGAAGAAGCTATTTTCAATGGCCGTTAATGCCTTGTTCTCTTTTGTTAAATGTCGTCTTAATTATACTCTTAAGCACCCTCTCTTGTATTTTTTTCAATCTAATTAGGTTCTTCCTTTTTGGTATGTGTGAGACTGTTTCTAGTTAGTTTGTTGAAAAAAATCTTATTCAACAATACTGCACTCTTCTTTTTGTTTATTTTATGTGTTGCTGAGTAGGCCATACTAATTAGTATAAGGCATTATCACGTGAGTGCACTGTCAATAAGCAAATTGTGGTTTGACGATACACTAACGGGTGAAAAATTGTGATGATATGTTATACCTTGTTTATCTCATAATTTCACTTTCTCAAACTTGGACTCAAAAAGGATAGGTAAAAAGTCTCAAAGTTTAGTGAGCTTTTATTGAAATTCATAATCAAATAAATGAACAAAAGATTTACCCTATTCCCTCCGTTTCGATATAAAAGTTGGCTTAGAAATGTAAAATTTAATTTGGTTATCCTTATAACTTAAGGCACAATTTTAAAAACTTTAAATGATTTTCATTTTGAAACAGAGAAGTTTTTACAGGCTAAAATTTATATCTGAGAAGGTTCTCTACCTACAAAGAAAAATAAAATCATCCATCTAAACAAATATTTAACATGGAATAAAACAGCATAAAATGAAGGTGAGTTTTGATTATTAATGTGCTAATGTAGCAAGCTTTGTTGATCAGACTTTCAAAATATGTGTAACATTCTAGACAATTGATCATTCAACATTAACAAGATACAGAGTATATATGCCCTCCTTAACAACCAAGCCCAGCAGAGAGTTGTTTGCGGCTCCACATAACGCCAAAAAAGTAACAAATAAAAGGTCTCCCCAATAGGTTATCCTCCCTTTGGGTAGAGGATATCATAGTGACCAGGGCGATATAGTAATGTGATGAAGGGATTGTTCTTTTCAGTGCTGCCACTAGCATTTGGGAGATCAGTTGCAACTGGAATAAAATCGTGATGATTTACACTGACACCGCCAGTATCACATGAGCTGCGATCAAGGTAAACAACACGGATTGGAATGCCCAACGCATCTGAAAGGGAGGTAATGTGCACATGATCGCTCTCTTCACCCATTGGTTCAACAGCTGATTTGCAAAACTAAACCACAACATGAAGAGATAGGAAATATTATATTCAAATCATATGACTAAAACCAATTGCATTATCCAGGCTTTCTAAAATAAAAAATAATGGATGCATTCTTTTTCTTGCCAGATCCTAAATGTACAAGCAACTTTTGGAAGGGATAGAAAAAACTTATCAGCATTGAAACCAACCTGCTCAACTGTTGTATTGGTTAAGCCCATTATGAAAGGTTCGAAAAATTCTGATCGCTTTTGTATTTCAGCAGATGTAACAAATCTGAAGAACATAACAACTAACAAAAACAATATGTCATGATATATGGAAGAAAGGATAACATGACATTTGAGAATTGGGACAGGTCTAAGTCACTCACCATAATCCGAAACTGACTGATCTCGGCTTCTAAGAACAAGCTCTTCATGACTGTGATCGTATATTGTATAAGTTCATTCAAATATAGTAATTAGAGCTAGATAAACAGCAAAATGTGATAATTAAATATTCCAAGAATATGTCATGCATCCAATTCAGAATTGTCAACACAAATTCATGGTGAAGGAGCAGGTTAACCTTATGGAAGTCTCTTTCCCTTGAATAACATCTTCCAGCTGCTCAAGGAATAGCTGAAATTTTTTTACAGAAGATAGTAAAAGGTAAATTCATATCCTTAGATGAGGAAAACAATTGTATCAAAGCTTATTAACATTTGGAAGTACCTCTACAGAATTAGAATTAGTATATCTGCCTAGGGTCCAGATGTCCAAATCATAGCATTCAAAAAAAATTAAACAAAGTAATTCTGGTTTTGTTTATACTTTCACCAACACAAATAGAAGAACTATATGCCAGAAACTTGATCCCTTCAATAGAAAATTTTATTCAGACTTCAGATTGAAAAATCAAGAGTTTAAATTTCAACTACTGGTCAGTTTTCCTTGCATAGCTTCCAAAGCAAAACACACACCCCATAACATAGTTCTAAAAACATAGCTCCAGAGCAGCAGGCTCGGGTCCGGAGCAGCAGGCTCGGGTCCGGAGCAGCAGGCTCGGGTCCGGAGCAGCAGGCTCGGGTCCGGAGCAGCAGGCTCGGTTCCGGAGCAGCAGGCTCGGGTCCAGAGCAGCAGGCTCCCGTATCAGTAAATTCTTATTAAAAAGATGAATTCAAATTCTTATATCAGTAAATTGAGTCACCCGATTCTCATATGACTTAAGAAATTGCTAACAAAAGTAAAACTGCACATGTGGATGATCTATTCAAATACTTCCCATAATTCAAGGCTTGATAGACAGAAGGGAGACATAAATCATAGAAACTACTTTCGACTAGGCCAAAGGTTAACAGAGATTATTATGAATACCCAGCACAATATGCTTATTTATAGAGCATTTTCCATAAGTTCAGTGGGTATATTCATTTTGGCTAGTAAATCATTGAGATATTTATAAAATAATAAACAAAAATATAACCCCTAAACACAAGGAACAAAGAATGCAGCTGATAAATTACCGTAAAAAAATCTTCAAAAGTCAATTCTGCATAACCCAGGGTCTGAAGTGCTTTTCTACTTCGCTCAACATTGGCTTTAACACGGTCAATTTCTGCATTGTCTTGAGATTCCATAATATGCTCCTAGAGATGGAGATAGAGAGAGTTAACTTATTGACTGAAATTATTGGAAATTTGGAATGTTTTATTCCATACTCCCTAGACCCGAGGAAGAATTACATCCAAAGTAAAAAGTAGAGGATGTTTCTGAACTTGAAACAATAAAACATACAAGGTACGAAAACATAAAGCCTCGAAAGAAGCAATTTCCATCTCCCCGCGTACGCCGAATGGCAGCATATTGCTCATCAAGCACCTGCGTTAAATGGAATAAAAGAAAGATTCATGAAACATGAAACGATGCAAGGATGCGATACAACATAGCACAGGAGAAAATAAATATAAAAGGTTGATCAATCAAACCTTGATTTTCTCCAGTAAGATAGGACTGCCCGATTGATATTCAGCAGCCAAGCTAGACAGCGGTTCCTGCCAATTTACCACATGGAATCTTTATTCTATCAATCATTAATAAAATCATATTCCATTTAATAAAGAAATACCAAATTATAAAACTAATAATAATAACAACAGAAGTACTTTATTATTACAAACCAATATACCCATACAAAAACAATGAATGTAAATGTGTCATTAATTTTGAAGACGTACGGGTGATTATTTCGGCATTTGAAGGAAAACATGTAGGAATGAGTGAAAAGCAACCAATCAGAGAGCTTTGTTGCTTTCTTGCAATGCATTTTTGTAAACAAGTTTCAAGCATTACGCTAATAATAATAATAGTAATGCCGCCATTTGAGTTTAATAACTTTTGGCACTTTCCTCAAATAGATCAAATTCAACCAATTAAACCTTAATGACTAGATAAACAAGTTTCAAAGAATTATTATGCACTTAGACTTGCCTTGTCACCAACATAAGGAAATTTCTTGGCTTCATCATCCTGAATCGAGCATTGTTGCTGCATTACATCATCGTCCTCAAAATTGCCCCACGCAGAACATGAACCCAATGCATCATCTTCCAAGACTGGTTCTTTTTCTTTATCCCCCATTTCTTCCTCTTAAAGCAATTCAAAATAATTTCTTTTTCTAGAACACAAGCAACAATCTATTCACGAACTGGATAACCCTACCAAACACAAATAACATTATTTATTTCACGTTATTGCATTTTCATTATGGTTGACCGAATCATAATATGGCGTTGAAATTACGGCATATAACAGAATAAACAAATCAGTAAGAGTTTTTTCATAAAGAATATTCACAGCGCATAAGAGCGTTTCTAGATAAATATTGTGTGAAAATCAACAAAAACAAAAAATCAACTGTAAAGAAGGAAATTCGGACGGTTTTGAAGGAATCAAATGAATAATTTTAGCAAAGATGAAGGAAATTCAGTGAAGAGTAGTTGGATCATTCGCATTTGAGAAAGAAAGAAAAAAGAATTGGGAAAGTTTACCTTACGAAGGTGAAGAGCGAAATGAGTAGGGTGAGAGTGAGAGAGGTGGAAGAACGGCAAGACTCAACACGAATCCCTAAATTCTCGATTCTTTTTTTAATCATGCTAAACGCACCGGTGTCAGCGTTTTATACTGCACGCCACAAACACTTAATTACAAGTTTAATTTCATTTTTTTTTTAGGCATTAAATAATTTTTACATTGTGGGACGAAGTAATGTAATTTGGTGGAACGTGGAAACATGTTATGAGTTATTAACTAAAGGGTTATTAGAGTTATTTGAATAAAATAAAGAGTTATCGATATGAGTAACTTTGATGATGTGCATTAAACTACACCAACAATTAAGTGTAGAGTGATCAAATTTTGTCACAAACTTAGCATTGTAGCATGGTATTTAAACATTTAGATTTGTCAAAATTGTCTATTTGTGAGGATTTTCCTCCTCTTCTGTATGCTCTTGAATTGAATATCATCCCTCTACAATTGTTGTAGTTACTTTGATTATCAAATCCTCTATCAACATCTGATGAATTTCGAGTTAAATTTGCTTGAATTTATGGGAATTCAATTGAAACAATATTCTTTGATTTTTCAATTATAGTTTCTATGACCATGAGCATGGCCTCAATATTAGCTATGATGTAGGAATTTGTTTGAGACAGTATAAATGTTGTAATTGAGTCATACTATTCGATTTTGAGATATAAAGGAAACATGTAAATCTTTCTATATTTGATATGCATGATTACATTTCACTATTTTTGTGTGAATGAATGGTAGGTGATATTGACACAAGTAACCAAGCGAGTATTGGATGTTTTATTGTCCTTGTTTCGGGCTTTATCTTCATTAGTATCAAATTGCTTAGGTTTTCCTCATTAAGATGATTCATTACTGTATTTTTAGAGTTTAACACCCTTTAATACTCCAACGACCTATTAATTCTGAGTGAGAAAGTTTGTATCCTCTAATTTGATGGAAATCGATCGAGAAATAGATGGGTGTTATGGCTATAAAGTGAATGGGGGAAGCCATATGGATGAGAATGATAAAAAGAATGAAAGGAATGACACAAGAAAATGTTTAGGCTCTACATACCTTATAGAGACTTGATAATTTTCTAAATTTCAACATTTTATTACTGAGTGAATTAATGAAGATGATTACAAGTATTTATAGAATAAGGAGTTAGTTAACAATAATTGATTGATTACAGTGATGAAAAACCGTAATCTAATTAATTAATGTTGACTAATTCAATGGCTTAGGTTTGTCGTCATTGTCATTAGGAATTTGACTTGTCTTAACTGAGTAATTGATGAAGTGAATAAATCAATAATTGATATTATAATTATCCATTACTAATCATGCATGTGCACAAAATAACAATTATTCATTTAATTATCAATATATTACTCACTTTATTCTCTAAAACGAGTTGTTCACTTTTAACGAGACAAATCCATTATTTAGTTATGAACTCCCAGAAAAATGTCAAATTTATCATATAGCATATCCAAACTCCAACTTGATTTATTTCCTTTAAAAAGAAGTATGATAGTACCTTTATATTTACAACATAATTGAAACGTAAATGAAGTTGTCAAAATTACAATGCATCACCTCCATTTTGATAAAAATTACGCTTATAACTTCAACAAGATTACCTGAACACCGTAACAAAGAATTTGATATTTAAGATAGCGTGGATAACCTATAGTAATCCCAATTTGTTAATTTGATAATTGTGTTTTGTTGTGAGGTTGTCTACTCTTTTCCATGTTGCTTCCTAGAAAAAAAAAAAATAAATAATTGATAAAATTTGGTGCATGTACATTCAATTTTTATGTTTAGACTTCAAATGCAAAGTGACATAACTAAGTGCATGATGGTCAACGAAGCAACCACATTAGCAAGGGTAACGCATAACATTTTTTTAATTCGAAGTGGTAAAAATTACTTCTAAAATTCATAAGCAAAAGCAAAATTATAAATATGATGAATCCAAAATAAATTATTTAACTTAATAATACAAACTAAAATTTAAGCAGGGTAACGCGTAACATTAAGAATGTGATATTTAATAAAAATAATATATAGTGCTAGTATTTGATATCACAAACTCTATGTAGTACTCTGCTTAGCGGGTAAGCCACTTCATTCAACAATTAATCACCTTCTACCCAATTCTCACTCAAATATTTATACGAAATTTATGATTTTGTTAATAGGTTATTAGTTTTTTTTATTTTTATGATGCCATAGTCATTTTGTTAAAAACTAAGATGATTGAGACCAAAATTAAGTACAAGAAGTGTAAACATGACTAAACCAGAAATGAAAATCCTAAATGTGTTTGAACTAAAATAGCAACCAACTTGTAAGTTGTTTGACTCCAAGTGATAAACAACTACAAATCCACCCATTTTTGGTCAACTCTCAACACGTATGAAACAGAAAAACAGGACTTGAACTGGTTTCAACACTAGCAACTTGACACTTACCCCACTACACAATGTCTTTTCTTTTTAGCCTCTAAATTTATTTATATAATAATAACGAGCCTTTGTTATAACACAAGAAAACATAACATTTTTTAAGGTTGTTCAATGAGATAAAGAAGAAATGCGAACTGCGCAACAATCCTGCAAAATTGTTATGTGAATCAGATCAAGCTAGTCTTTGTTGGGAATGTGATACAAAGGTTCACACTATTGTCACAAAGCATCACAAGTTTCTTCTATGTCATATTTGTCAATCTCTAACACCTTGGCATGGCACTGGACCCAAGTTTATACCTACCATCTCCCTATGCAACCATTGTGTCTCTCTTACCAACAATAACAATCATGATAATGATCATCATGGTGATACAGATGATGATGATGAAGAAAATCAAGACAAGAAAAAATCCACGTACATCCTGTTATTGACTCAGGACAAGAAAAAAACCCCTCAACAACATCCATATTGTACCTACCGGAGAATAATAAAATTTCATAATTCACCAGAGCCATGAGGGATATATTAGTATTGGAACCCATTTCTCTTCACATGACCATGTTCAAACCAATATTTCAATTATATGCAATTAAATAAATATCAATGTTACTATTATTTATTCAACCGAGCAAAGATGGAAAAAGCAATTAAATAATATCAACGTTACTATTATTTATTCAATCGAGCAAAGATAGAAAAAATTATTCGTATAACCGAAAAAAGATGGAAAACATATATCATTCAACATTTTATAGCTGTCAATATACATAAAAAAAATAAAATAAAGTATAGTTGTCTATGTAGTACTAATTTAAAACTAATAAAAACTCAATGAATCTGGTAGATGATACTACAATTATACTCTAGCTGAAAATGAAAATGTATCCACTGTCTTTTCAAGTTATCAATGTGTGGTTTAGCTAACCAAAATTAGAAAACCAAATATAAATACAAGTAGTAAAATACATCATTAGACAATAAAGATGAGTGTAACACATAAACAAGATAAGTTCACATAGAGAGGTTTGAACATTATTTTTCTTCATCTGAATTAAGTATCATCATCAATACGGGTTTAAGTCTTCATTGCAGGTCTAACCAACCCCAAACCAGAACCACTTCCCAAATGCTTGAAACCTTTGGCTTCAAGATGATCGTCGTGACCAACAAAACCTGTACCTCCCTTCTCCAAATTCACCAAATGTCTCTCTTTACACGCCTTGCTGCAAACAAGACAAACCTTATCGACAGCCATAAACCTGTCAGAACATTTTTTGCAAAATACGTGCCCACATGAACTGAGGAACACAAGTGACATTGTGTTGGTGAGAGTGGTTTTGCAGCTTGGACAAATGTAGGTCCTATCAAGAGCGTTGGATTTTTTCTACTCACTAGTATCTTCAGTGAACTGGACAGGGAGAAGAGTCTTTAACTTCAGCTTCTCGTTACCTTCTGGACAGATAGTACTGGTAGAAGGTGGTTCTTCTTTAACAGAAGCTTCTGGTGTAGCAGAGGGAAGCCAAAATGCCTTCATTGCCCTAAGGGCTTCCTCCTCATACGAAGTGACCTTCACACTATTTGCCCCATGGAAACCATTTTTGTCACGGCTATAATTTCTATCACTGTATTGTGGCACAGCACCGTGATTTTATTGATCAAATGCATCAAGCTCTTTAGCCTTTTGCAACATTAATTTCTCTTCTTCCTCTTCTTTTTCTTGCTTTTGTTGAGCAGAATGGGCCACAAGCCTCCTATTTTTTTTGTAAATGGCAATATCACAAACAACATTATTATAATGTTCCCAACATAACACTGGTTGTTTCAATAGAAAGGCAAATGAAAAAAGACAACATATATTTAAAATAAGGAAAATATACAGGAAACAGCAAACTCTTGATAGAACTAGTAAATTACTAAATTCAATTTTGATTATCATTAGGAAAATTGCAAAAATTCAGCAATAGCAACTAATAGAACACTTAATGTCTTAACCTATAGATAGAATATTAAGGAAATTTTGGAAAGCATTACAATTGATGTCAATAATGATGGCAAATGAAAGTTAAATTAAATATAGTTGAATTAAACAAGCCCATTGAAAAACTCATAAAAAACTGGTTCAGCAATGGTGGTAGGACGTTTCAGGAACTTGCAGCTTTGGAACAAAAAGACCGGCGAGAGATGGAATCAGCCATTGATTTCTTAAGCATTCAGTTGACAAAATAAAGAAGGAAAAGAAAGAAAGAAAGCAGCCACTAAATTCTGGTCGAAATGACAAAGAGCGATGAAAAGTCAAAGCGAGGTGACTGGACCAACCAGCCTTTGTAGTTTACTCATCATCGAAACTGTCAGATCAGAAATCTCTTGCAACAAGCCAATAACAATAGAGATCCCAGCTGCAGGTCGGTCGACCATGCTCCCACTGAATGCTAACCACATGTGGTTGATGGTGTGACGTTACTGGCAGAGCAAACTAGGTTCAGCACAATAATGACTATGTTTCACATGAGTAACTGGGCTCGATCAATTATTGATCCACCACCACCCACAGAACCGCCGCACAGCACACACTAACCATCATGTCACAATTTGCAGGTCCTTGCCAGCAATGTTGTCGTGGGAGTGCAGCGGGAATACATAGCAGCTACATCCTTATAAGGGAAAGACCAATTCTTTTTTTGGGGCACAACTCCTGTGATTTGGGAGCACAAAAAAGAAGTCTTATTCCTAAATAAACAGAGGTGGCAAGACTCGGAAAATATTCCTAAATATTTAACATGGAATAGTCTGGTCATCTTTATCAACTTCGCTTCATTCTACACGAGCTACAAAAACTGAGTAACTCCCAATCCAGAGATTTTAGGAAGAATCTATGGCCAACAAATAATAAAACAGCATAAAATGAAGGTGAGTTTTGATTATTAATGTGCTAATGTAGCAAGCTTTGTTGATCAGACTTTCAAAATATGTGTAACATTCTAGACAATTGATCATTCAACATTAACAAGATACAGAGTATATATGCCCTCCTTAACAACCAAGCCCAGCAGAGAGTTGTTTGCGGCTCCACATAACGCCAAAAAAGTAACAAATAAAAGGTCTCCCCAATAGGTTATCCTCCCTTTGGGTAGAGGATATCATAGTGACCAGGGCGATATAGTAATGTGATGAAGGGATTGTTCTTTTCAGTGCTGCCACTAGCATTTGGGAGATCAGTTGCAACTGGAATAAAATCGTGATGATTTACACTGACACCGCCAGTATCACATGAGCTGCGATCAAGGTAAACAACACGGATTGGAATGCCCAACGCATCTGAAAGGGAGGTAATGTGCACATGATCGCTCTCTTCACCCATTGGTTCAACAGCTAATTTGCAAAACTAAACCACAACATGAAGAGATAGGAAATATTATATTCAAATCATATGACTAAAACCAATTGCATTATCTAGGCTTTCTAAAATAAAAAATAATGGCTGCATTCTTTTTCTTGTCAGATCCTAAATGTACAAGCAACTTTTGGAGGGATAGAAAAAACTTATCAGCATTGAAACCAACCTGCTCAACTGTTGTATTGGTTAAGCCCATTATGAAAGGTTCGAAAAATTCTGATCGCTTTTGTATTTCAGCAGATGTAACAAATCAGAAGAACATAACAACTAATAAAAACAATATGTCATGATATATGGAAGAAAGGATAACATGAAATTGGAGAATTGGGACAGGTCTAAGTCACTCACCATAATCCGAAACTGACTGATCTCGGCTTCTAAGAACAAGCTCTTCATGACTGTGATCGTATATTGTATAAGTTCATTCAAATATAGTAATTAGAGCTAGATAAACAGCAAAATGTGATAATTAAATATTCCAAGAATATGTCATGCATCCAATTCAGAATTGTCAACGCAAATTCATGGTGAAGGAGCAGGTTAACCTTATGGAAGTCTCTTTCCCTTGAATAACATCTTCCAGCTGCTCAAGGAATAGCTGAAATTTTTTTACACAAGATAGTAAAAGGTAAATTCATATCCTTAGATGAGGAAAACAATTGTATCAAAGCTTATTAACATTTGGAAGTACCTCTACAGATTTAGAATTAGTATATCTGCCTAGGGTCCAGATGTCCAAATCATAGCATTCAAAAAAAATTAAACAAAGTAATTCTGGTTTTGTTTATACTTTCACCAACAAAAATAGAAGAACTATATGCCAGAAACTTGATCCATTCAATAGAAAATTTTATTCAGACTTCAGATTGAATGCAACCTATATTTTTTTTCTCGTGTGATTTCCCCAAACTTTTTAAAAAATCAAGAGTTTAAATTTCAACTACTGGTCAGTTTTCTTTGCATAGCTTCCAAAGCAAAACACACACCCCATAACATAGTTCTAAAAACATAGCTCCAGAGCAGCAGGCTCGGGTCCGGAGCAGCAGGCTCGGGTCCGGAGCAGCAGGCTCGGGTCCTGAGCAGCAAGCTCCTGTATCAGTAAATTCTTATTAAAAAGATGAATTCAAATTCTTATATCAGTAAATTGAGTCACCCGATTCTCATATGACTTAAGATATTGCTAACAAAATTAAAACTGCACATATGGATGATCTATTCAAATACTTCCCATAATTCAACGCTTGATAAACAGAAGGGAGACGTAAAGTCATAGAAACTACTTTCGCCTAGCCCAAAGGTTAATAGAGATTATTATGAATACCCAACACAATATGCTTATTTATAGAGCATTTTCCATAAGTTCAGTGGGTATATTCATTTTGGCTAGTAAATCATTGAGATGTTTATAAAATAATAAACAAAAATATAACCCCTAAACACAAGGAACAAAGAATGCAGCTGATAAATTACCGTAAAAAAATCTTCAAAAGTTAATTCTGCATAACCCAGGGTCTGAAGTGCTTTTCTACTTCGCTCAACATTGGCTTTGACACGGTCAATTTCTACATTGTCTTGAGATTCCATAATATGCTCCTAGAGATGGAGATAGAGAGAGTTAACTTATTGAATGAAATTATTGGAAATTTGGAATGTTTTATTCCATACTCCCTAGACCCGAGCAAGAACATACATCCAAAGTAAAAAGTAGAGGACGTTTCTGAACTTGAAACAATAAAACATACAAGGTACGAAAACATAAAGCCTCGAAAGAAGCATATTGCTCATGAAGCACCTGCATTAAATGGAATAAAAGAAAAATTCATGAAACATGATAGATGCAAGGATGCGATACAACATAGCACAGAAGAAAATAGAGATAAAAGGTTGATCAATCAAACCTTGATTTTCTCCAGTAAGATAGGACTGCCCGATTGATATTCAGCAGCCAAGCTAGACAGCGGTTCCTGCCAATTTACCACATGGAATCTTTATTCTATCAATCATTACTAAAATCATATTCCATTCAATAAAGAAATACCAAATAAAATCATATTCCATTCAATAAAGAATTTACTGATATAAGAACAAATCAACAAAAACAACAAATCAAATGTAAAGAAGGAAATTCGGACGGTTTTGAAGGAATCAAATGAATAATTTTAGCAAAGATGAAGGAAATTCAGTGAAGAGTAGTTGGATCATTCGCATTTGAGAAAGAAAGAAAAAAGAATTGGGAAAGTTTACCTTACGAAGGTGAAGAGCGAAATGAGTAGGGTGAGAGAGTGAGAGAGGTTGCTTCAATTAGAATACTTTGTTTTACTAAAAAATATGGTATTTATTTATTTAAATTTATAAATATTATACTAATTAATACAGTTAAAAATAGTTAAAATTAAAAATAATTTATTTACAAATAAATTCATAACATATAACTTTGTAATATAAAATGGCAAAATATTTTTAAATGTGATAAATCCTATAAATATAATAAAATTAAAGTATTTAAAATATTTATATATTTATTAATATTAAAGATACAAAAATTATTAATTAAATTCATACTATATTGAAATTAATTAATTAATTTGAACAAAACAAAACACTTCCATAAAGACAGGAAAGAAAAACATGTTGAAATAGGGTCAAGTATAGGAAAAGTCAAATAGATTAGATAAATGGTCCAGATAAGGTTGGGCCAAGCAAGACCAATTCAGATCGTAAATTTTACGTGGGAGTGTACAAAGAACGCTATACAGTGGTGAATAGCAATGCTTATACACCTAAAACATACAATGGACCAAAAATATCCCAAAAGCTCTAGCAAAGTTAACAAACCCATATTGAAAGAAAAAGAAGCGAGCCACTACACTGCCCGACCGAAGGAAAGTGGATCCAATCTTTGAAATATAGAACGCCTAGATCCAAAATATTTTTGAAATTTATATTGTTTTATAAGGGCATTTTTAGGAGTTCATATGAAAAATAGTAAAGTATAGAATTGAAGCCACAAAATTGTCATGGTGACTTTAGTGGAGGTCCCTTCAAAAACGTGTTTGTAATCAAAACTATCATTCAAGATGAATAAAATGAAGCCACCTAATTCAAATTACTTTATTAAAGTTATTTGAATAAAATGAAGAGTTACCGATATGAGTAATTTTGATGATGTTCATCAAACTACACCAACAATTAAGTGTAGAGTGATCAAACTTTGTCACAAACTTGACATTGTAGTATGGTACTTAAACATTTAGATTTGTCAAAATTGTATATTTGAGAGGATTTTCCTCCTCTTCTATATCCTTTTGAATTGAATATCCTCCCTCTACAATTGTTGTAGTTACTTTGATTATCAAATCCTCTATCAACATCTGATGAACTTCGAGTTAAATTTGCTTGAATTTATGAGAATTCAATTGAATCAATACTCTTTGATTTTTCAATTCTAGTTTCCATGACCATGAACATGGCCTCAATATCAGCTATGATGTAGGAATTTGTTTGAGACAATATAATTGTTGCAATTGAGTCACATACTATTCGATTTTGAGATATAAAGGTAACATGTAAATCTTTCTATATTTGATATGCATGATTACATTTCACTATTTTTGTGTGAATGAATGGTAGGTGCCATTTACACCATCAAATTGCTTAGGTTTTCCTCATTAAGAGGACTCATCACTGTATTTTTAGAGTTTAAACACCCTTTAATACTCCAACGACTTATTAATTCTGAGTGAGAAATTTTTTATCATCTAATTTGATGGAAATCGATCGAGAAATATATGGGTGTTATGGCTATAAAGTGAATGGGGGAAGCCATATGGATGAGAATGATAAAAAGAATAAAAGGAATGACACAAGGAAATGTTTAGGCTCTACATACCTTATTGAGACTTGATAATTTTCTAAATGTCAACATTTTATTATTGATTGAATTAATTAAGATGATTACAAGTATTTATAGAATAAGGAGTTAGTTAACAATAATTGATTGATGACAGTGATCGACTGAAAAACCATAATCTAATTAATTAATGTTGACTAATTCAATGGCTTAGGTTTGTCCTCAATTCTCATTAGAAATTTGACTCGTCTTAAGTGAGTAATTGATGAAATGAATGAATCAATAATTGATATGATAATTATCCATTACTAATTAAGCATGTGCACAAAATAACAATCATTCATTTAATTATCAATATATATTACTCACTTTATTTTCTAAAACGAGTTGTTCACTTTTAACGAGACAAATCCATTATTTAGATATGAACTCCCATCAAAATGTCAAATTTATTAGATAGCATATCCAAACTCTAACTTGATTTATTTCCTTTAAAAAGAAGTATGATAATACCTTTATATTTACAACATGTTTGAAACCTAAATGAATATCACCTCTATTTTGATAAAAGTTACGCTTATAACTTCAACAAGACCACCTGAACACCGTAACAACGAATTTGATATTTAAGATAGCGTGGATAACCTATAATAATCCCAATTTGTTAATTTGATAATCGTGTTCTGTTGCGAGGCTGACTACTTTTTTCCATGTTGCTTCCTAGAAAATAAAAAAAATAATTGGTAAAATTTGGTGCATGTACATTCAATTTTTATGTTCAGACTTCAGACGCAAAGTGAAATAACTAAGTGCATGATGGTCAACGAGGCAACCGCATGAACAACAGTAACGTGTAACATTTTTTTAAGTCGAAGTGGTAATAATTACATCTAAAATTCATATGCAAAAGCGAAATTATAAATATGATGAATCCAAAATAAATTATTTAACTTAATAATACAAACTAAAATTTAAACACTGTAACGCGTAACATTCAGAATGTGATAATTAATAAAAATAATATATAGTGCTAGTATTTGATATGACAAGCCCTTGGTAGTGCTCTACTTAGTGGGTAAGCCACTTCATTCAACAATTAATCACCTTACTCAATTCTCACTCAAATTTTTATACGAAATTTATGATTTTGTTAATAGGTTATTAGTTTTTTGTTTTTGTTTTTATAAGGCCATTTTATTAAAAACTCAGATGATAAAGAACAAAATTAAATCTCATGGAGAGAATCCAAACAAGAAGTGTAAACATGACTAAAACAAGAAATGGAAATCATAAATGTGTTAGAACTAAAATAGTAACCAACTTGTAATTTGTTTGACTTCAAGTGATAAACAACTAAAAATCCACTCATTACTGGTCAACTCTCAACACGTATGAAATAGAAAAACAGGACTTGAACTGGTTTCAATACTAGCAACTTGACACTTACCCCACTACACAATGTCTTTTCTTTTTAGTCTCTAAATTTATTTATATAATAATAACGAGCTTTTGTTATAACACAAGAAAATATAACATTTTTTAAGGTTGTTCAATGAGATGAAGAAGAAATGCGAATTGTGCAACAACCCTGCAAAATTGTTCTGTGAATCAGATCAAGCTAGTCTTTGTTGGTTATGTGATGCAAAGGTTCACACTATTGTCACAAAGCATCCCAAGTTTCTTTTGTGTCATATCTGTCAATCTCTAACACCTTGGCATGGCACTGGACCCAAGTTTGTACCTACCATCTCCCTATGCAACCATTGTGTCTCTCTTACCAACAATAACAATGATAATGATCATCATGGTGACACAGATGATGATGATGATGATGAAGAAAATCAAGTGGTTCCATGGACATCTCCACCACAAGTTTCTACTAGTTCTTCAAACACTTCAACTAGTAATACCAAATAGTATATATAAATATCATGTTTTGCTTCCTCTGTTCATTTCTTTTTTGTCTTCCAAATGAAAGATATATAGTTCTTGATCATTGATAGATTGGTAAAAAAATTAGTTTCTTGTAGATTATGTGTTGTAATAATCATAAATCCACCCTCTCTTGTAGCAAATGCATTTATCTACTTGTTATTAGGAAATTTTTAGGATTCGTCTAAAATATTTTCAGACAATAATACTTTGCATTTTCTTCTTACTAGCTTAAAAAAAGCAATTCATCTTATCTCAAATATAAATAAAAATAGTGTTAGAGAAAATTAATATATTTAATCTAAATTTTGAATCAAATACATTTATTTTCGTTAATCCACATTATATTTGAGATGTGTGTTTTTGTTTATACCTTAGTAAATATAATATTTGTATTTTTTCAATGATAATGAGACACTGCTGTTGATCACTTATCTCTTAATTTCTTCACATTTAATGCAACATACATAACGTAAGAGATTTATTTTTGTTCGATAATAAATTTGAAAAAAAATCAAGAAATAGGGGGATGAAAATTAATTTTTTAATAACT
Organism: Cicer judaicum; assembly: GCA_037974835.1. Taxonomy (NCBI): domain Eukaryota; kingdom Viridiplantae; phylum Streptophyta; class Magnoliopsida; order Fabales; family Fabaceae; genus Cicer; species Cicer judaicum. Next base: position 13,330,249 of record JBBPBS010001075.1, on the reverse strand, counting down.
ATATGATATAACTTTTTTGAGAATAACACTTCTATTATGTGATAAGTTTTACAATTTGACCATTTAAATAGAATCACCTTAAACTAATATTTAAAAATGTTTAAACTCTAATAATATTGGATGCTATCTCTTAGAAGTAGAAATTCAATGTTTTCCTAGTTGTAATTTAAATTTATATGCAAAATTGGTGGTTTAATGCTATTAGGGTATTTGTGGCTGCAAGCGTATCCTTTTGCCAAAATTTACCACCACTAATAGTAGAGAAACATTTTGGGTTATAAGCTGTTACTCCTTGGATTTTTATCTACTCCAAATCCATTGATCTGGCACTGATTAAAGGAAAAATATTTTAGTTGTTGAAATTATAGCCACTACTCTAAAAAAAAAGTAACTACACTCCATTTGACATCGTTTGGCATCGACACATGTCACAAGTATGTTCTCAGCAAAAATGATTGATTAATATACAAGTGCTTGCTTTAAGCAACGATGCAAATCCTATGGTGTCTATGTCAAATTCTACACATTTCCATATTATCACGAAAGGAGAAGCAACGAATAACTATCTTGTTTAGACAAAAAAGTTCCAAAAGAATAAATCTGATGTTACAACTCTTGTCTATTACTTTAGGTGCTTGAGATATTTTCAACCGTATATAGCATGGCAGCTGACGAATTTTCAACGTAGCTAATCGAATTTCATTATATTTAATAAGTTAAATTAATTTGTTGGGGACAATTATTTTTTATAAAATCTAAATTTTATGATTTGGCAACTTATGTACGTACACAAATTATAGATATTTAAGTCTATTAATTATTTAATTATAAATTTAATCTCTATTGAGTGTATAAAGTAAAGATGTCAATTCTTTAAATAAATTATTTTTTAAAAGTCATTGAGTAAATCAAGTTGACAATAAACTAATTGATAAAATATAAATTAGTAATTGATAAAGAAAAACAAATTATTTGACAAAAATAAGATAATAAAAGACTAGATCCAATTGAGAAGTAAAGAACAAAGCGAAAACACACAAAATGAATTATGAAAGAAAATAAGTGATAAAAAAATATTACAATGAATGGTAAATGTGGTAAGATAAACAAATAAACAAACATTAAGTTACATTTAACTAACACACGGTTTGAAACAAATGATTTTTCATAATTACTCATATTTTTAAATTTAAATTAGATTTTGTATTGTTTCGAATTTCAAAATCTTGAACGGTGAACGTTGCTTCCTCAAATAGAGTGTGTCCAAGAGCATCAATGAATATTTCAAAAAGCACTCCAACACATGAAAGAGTGAAAGGACGATAGCACGTACCTTTTTATGATATCATATAATTATCATTCTTCACTTATATTCAAGAGTGTTAGAATCTATTCATCTAACATATCTTATCTAAATCTTTTAAGAGATAAAATTTTCAAGTTGCCATTTCGTATAAAGTGACGATGCATTTAAATTCAAAAATAAATAAGTAAATTTTATCCATTGAATATACTATTTATCCCATGAGTTACTTAAAAATATGATTCTCCTCTGATGTGTATACTTGAGAGGTTTCATTAAGAATATATTTTTTTAAATGATTATTATATCTAAATTTGGACTAACTCATTATCCACTCAATTTAAGAAATTTAGTAAAAAAATAATTCAAATTTTTAAAAGTGATTAATATTAGTAGTATGAAAACAATTTTACGATAAAACTTTCGAATTTTTTAATTGAAATATCCTTTTTTGTTTCAAAAATTTAATTTAATTTTCCTATTTTTTGCAATTTCACGATCGCAGATATGTAACTTTGTATTAAATTTAATTTTTCTTCTTTATTTTAACATTCAAATAGTTGTTTATTTAATTAATAAAAAATACATCAAAATTAAATAGCAACACATTTTTGTAATAACTCCCTCCTATATTTACTCCAATTTAATAAATAAATAATAATAATAAAAATAAATAAAGCATCTATTTTCTCTAATCTAATAAGCAAAAAAAAATTATTATAATTTATTATATTTAGAAAAAAAAAATAGAAGAGACTTGTTCACGAAATAACATTAAATGCTAATACAACTGGAGAATATGAGTGATTTATTAAAATAATATAACATGTTTAAGTTAAAAATTTCAAAGTTAAAAATAATAACATTTTTTTAACGTGTAATGCATCCAAAAATTTCAAATAGGACAATTTTGGTTAAGTTAAACAAAAGCCCAATTAAACAAAAGCCCATTAATACAAAAATATTCTTTGGGCTTTCTTGTTACTGTTATCCCGACAATTTAGAGCTCCCTCGAATAAATCATCAATCAAAGATTCAAAATCGAAATCTGAAAGTTGAAAATCTAAAACCCTAACAATCAATCTCTTCTTTCCGTGAAATCGGTGATTGATTAAGGAAATAAAAAAATGCCTCAGAGACATTCGAAAAACAACAACGATCTCGCGTTCTTCACGTACGATGAGAAGCGGAAACTTGGTTATGGGACGCAGAAGGAGAGGCTGGGTAAGGATTCCATCAAACCCTTCGATGCTTGCTGTCTCTGCCTCAAATCGTTAATCGATCCTATGAGCTGCCAAAAAGGTCATCTTTTCTGCAAAGAGTGCATTCTCCAGTGCTTATTGTCTCAGAAGAAAGATATTCAAAGGTACTTTCTAAATTTTTCTTTCTGCAATAAATTTGAATGATTTATCCGAGTAGTGTATTACTTCTGTGCTATATAATGATTATGCGAGTAGCAGGTACTGTCAATTTATACTCGTTATCAATTTATTTGATAAATTACTGCCTTGTGTTTGGTAATTGTACTTGTTTTGTTGGGTTTGAATTCTTAACTTGTGGACACGATAATTTATTCAAGTCGTTTTGAGATATATTATTTTGTTAAGGATATACTTCCCTTTTTGTTTCCTATTTTAAATGCAAATACCTTTTCCGCAAGAAAGGATGTGATATCTTTGAGGGTCTATGAATTTCCATGTACAATGTCCCATATTTCCTCACAAATGCCTTGGTATATCATAATAATCTCTGTTAAACTTTGGGATAGCCGAAAGTCGTTTCTATGTTAATAAGCTTTGATACAATTGTTTTCCTCATCTATGGATATGAATTTGCCAAGCATTTTCAGAGTCTTGCCACCTCTGTTTATTTAGGAATAAGACTTCTTTTTTGTGCTCCCAAATCACAGGGGTTGTGCCCCAAAAAAGAATTGGTATTGCCCTTATTAGGATGTAGCTGCTATGTATTCCCGCTGCACTCCCACGACAACATTGCTGGCAAGGACCTGCAAATTGTGACATGATGGTTAGTGTGTGCTGTGTGGCGGTTCTGTGGGTGGTGGTGGATCAATAATTGATCGAGCCCAGTTACTCATGTGAGACCTAGTCATTATTGTGCTGAATCTAGTTTGCTCTGCCAGTAACGTCACACTATCAACCACATGTGGTTAGCATTCGGTGGGAGCATGGTCGATCGACCTGCAGCTGGGATCTCTATTGTTATTGGCTTGTTGCAAGAAATTTCTGATCTGACAGTTTCGATGATGAGTAAACTACAAAGGCTGATTGGTCCCGTCACCTCGCTTTGACTTTTCATCGCTCTTTGTCATTTCGACCAGAATTTAGTGGTTACTTTCTTTCTTTTCCACGAGCATTCGTTGTTCCTTCTTTATTTTGTCAACTGAATGCTTAAGAAATCAATGGCTGATTCCATCTCTCGCCGGTCTTTTTGTTCCAAAGCTGCAAGTTCCTGAAACGTCCTACTACCATTGCTGAACCACTTTTTTATGAGTTCTTCAATGGGCTTGTTTAATTCATCTATCTATTTAATTTAACTTTCCTTTGCCATCATTATTGACATCAATTGTAATGCTTTCAAAAATTTCCTTAATATTCTATGTATAGGTTAAAATGTTAGGTGTTCTATTAGCTGCTATTGCTGAATCTTTACAATTTTCCTAATGATAAACAAAATTGAATTTAGTAATTTACTAGCTCTATCAAGAGTTTGCTTTTTCCTGTATATTTTCCTTATGTTAAATATATGTTGTCTTTTTTCATTTGCCTTGCTATTGATACAACCAGTGTTATGTTGGGAACATTATAACAATGTTGTTTGTGATATTGCCATTTACAAAAAAATAGGAGGCTTGTGGCCCATTCTGCTCAGCAAAAGCAAGAAAAAGAAGAGGAAGAAGAGAAATTAATGTTGCAAAAGGCTAAAGAGCTTGATGCATTTGATCAACAAAATCATGGTGCTGTGCCACAATACAGTGATAGAAATTATAGCCGTGATAAAAATGGTTTCCATGGGGCAAACAGTGTGAAGGTCACTTCGTATGAGGAGGAAGCCCTTAGGACAATGAAGGCATTTTGGCTTCCCTCTGCTACACCAGAAGCTTCTGTTAAAGTAGAAGCACCTTCTACCAGTACTATCTGTCCAGAAGGTAACGAGAAGCTGAAGTTAAAGACTCTTTTCCCTGTCCAGTTCACTGAAGATACTAGTGAGCAGAAAAAATCCAATGCTCTTGATAGGACCTACATTTGTCCAAGCTGCAAAACCACTCTCACCAACACAATGTCACTTGTGGCCCTCAGTTCATGTGGGCACGTATTTTGCAAAAAATGTTCTGACAGGTTTATGGCTGTTGATAAGGTTTGTCTTGTTTGCAACAAGGCATGTAAAGAGAGACATTTGGTGAATTTGGAGAAGGGAGGTACAGGTTTTGCTGGTCACGACGATCATCTTGAAGCCAAAGATTTCAAGCATTTGGGAAGTGGTTCTGGTTTGGGGTTGGTTAGACCTGCAATGAAGACTTAAACCCGTATTGATGATGATACTTAATTCAGATGAAGAAAAATATGCATCAAACTTCTCTGCGTGAAGTTATCTTGTTTATGTGTTACACTTATCTTTATTGTCTAATGATGTATTTTACACTTGTATTTATATCTGGTTTTCTAATTTTGGTTAGCTAAATCACACATTGATACATTTTCATTTTCAACTACAGTATAGTTGTAGTATCATCTACCAGATTCATTGAGTTTTTACTAGTTTTAAATTAGTACTACATAGACAGCTATACTTTATTTTATTTTTATGTATAGTGACAAGTGTTAAATGTTGAATGATATATGTTTTCCATTTTCGGCTATACAAATAATTTCCATCTTTGCTCGGTTGCATAAATATTTATTTAATTGCATATAATTGAAATATTGGTTTGAACATGGTCATGGGTTCCAATACAAGTATGGCCATGGATAACAGGATGCACGGGGGCTGCTTCAGGAAACATGCACGTGGGCTGCTTCAGGCAACAGGCACGCAAGCCAAAAGTTCTACTTGCGGCAACTTGATCAGAATGATGGAGTCAAAGTTTCCTTCATCGCAATCCAGCTGTCTTAATCATTAAAAGGATACAATCATGGTCATTTAATTTAATGTAATATATAGATTAATATGCTCCGCTTTGCATTACTAGATGGTTGACTTAGACAAGTGACTCACAACTTATATTTAGTTGATTTTTAAAATAAATTTTGTTGCACATTCAAAAAAGTAAATAAATTAGATGTATATATGCGTAAAATACAACAAAATAAAATAGCGTTCAAGACAGCCTAAATGGGCAGGCAATGGTGCATGATGACAAGGTGTTTTCTATCCATATATTATCCACATGTATCTTCACCCAATTTTATAGATTTGTGTCTATCCCTTTCTTTTATATGAAGATGACAAGGATATGACAGCAAGTTTCCTACTTTCCAAGTTTAAAAACCAACCAAACAAAGTTGTCCAATGGTTAGTGTCCGATTTTTCTATAATTAAAATTAAACGTTGATACTATTTGTTTTGAGACGCAAATATAAATAAAAGTAATCAATCGTATACTGATTAATAATAGTAGTTGATTTCATTTTATTTTTTCCTGATTAAAGATTAATTGTATTTATGAAACTATTTTTTATTTATTTAAGTTTTCTAAAAAACCTTATTTTGTGAAATAAAATTTAAACCAATTAAAATGGATTTGAAAATGTTAATATTAAATAAAATAAAATTAGTTAAATTTGCTTGTATATTATAAGCAAAATAGAAGTTATACATTTCATTAGAAAACAAAATATAGCTTATATATTTATTTATACTTTTTATAGTCATTTGTTTATATTGAGTTTAAAGGGAGTACTCTTTAATGAAACTTTAGTTATATAATATTTTTATCTTAATCCTCTAAGTTTTAAAGGTAAATATTTTTATAATTTACAATTTAATCAAAATGTAAGTAAAACTATCTAAGTTTAAATCCAAATACTCTCAATTTATTTATTTTTAATTAAAAATCATTAATCAGTTGATTTCTTTTAACTTTATATTTCAGAATGACTAATTAACTTTGTATTTTTAAAATTATGTTATTAACTTTAAACTTTAACAAACAGTGCACAAATAACCCAATTAACTTTCTAAAGAAATATATAACATTACTTTTTTTTACCACATCTCCTCGATTATTTTATTTTATACTTGTTTGTATTGGACATTCAATTATTAATAAAATGATTTGACACAATATTTCTTTTTTAAAATATTTAAACTATCATTTGTTATTATCAAGAGAAAAAGAACACCGTAACGTATATGTGAAAACTAATTTTACATAACAACTTATTAACAACAACTGATTTTGTAGTTTATTACACAATTGTAACTATTATATTACGTATATATCCATTAAACTCTGTTATCAAATATAGAGGAAAATACCATAGAGATAAACCATACAAAGGGTTAAGAGGATCTGTTATTTTTGGTATGACATCTTTAACAGATTTTCCCATTATCAACCTGATCAAATCAAGAGAGAGAAATTGATCACGTTTAGTAAAACTTCTTCCATTTCAGAAAAAACACAATCAAAATTAGTAGAATGTTGGTTGAAAATTAGCACAGGAGAAAATCTTTTTGCTATATTCAAGTGATTATGTGGTAAAAGAAGCACCATCCAAACGAAACAGAGACTTATGTGGGCCCCACACACATCATTACCCGCCAACAAAATGGATTAAACTAACATCTTCCCACTTGTGTTTGCTTTCATTATATAATAATAATAATAACCTACGCCACACCAACATCAAATTAAAGAATCTCATTCTTTTTATTTTTTTATTTTTATAATACAAAAAAAAAAAAATCTTTTTTCTATTTTCTGAAAACCCATAAAGCAAAACAGCAAAGGGGTATCTTTGATTTCAATTGAGTCAAAGAAAAAGAGAGATTTGGGGGAAAAGAGAAGAGAAAGGTGAAAGCTTTGTTTTGAGGGTTTTGTGTTTTTTTTTTTTGCGGCAATGGGGGATTTGGAGAAACAAGAGGAGAAGGTGGTGGTGTTGGATGAAGAAAAAGAAGGAGAAGAAGAAAAAGAGAGGCTTTTGGAGGGTACGGCGGTTTTGGATTTTGATATGCTTTGTTCATCTGTGGCTTTGCAAACTGCACATGGAACTTGGGGGAAGCTTGGTGGAACAAACTTTGGTGATGATGATGATGATGAACAACGTGGTGAAGAGTTTGGTGGTGTTTTGAGGATGTGGGAAGGTGAAGTTCTTGATTGTTTCGATCATCGTCGCATTGCTCTTGAATCTACATGGTGAATTTCTCTTTTATTTTTCATAAAGATATATTTTTTCTTTTGAGATTGTTGATTGTGTTTGTTTGATTTTCTGCATTCTTTATGTTGTGAAGTTTTGTTTTTTTGTCGTGTTGCTGTTCATTTAGCTTATTTTGATGATATGCTAATTTTTGTGTTTCAATTTGTTTGCTTGTTATCTTTCTGTTAATTTTTTGTTTTTCAATTTGTTTGCTCTAAGTATAAGGAAAAGGGTAGGCACACTTTCTCCTCGGGGACAGTTGAAAATTGGCCATTAGTGCCACTTTGATTAATAAAAATTTCCCCCTTCCCCAATATTAAAAAAAAAGGACCCTTTAATAAAATAATCTCTTGATTATTTTACAAATTTGATAATGCACATTGCAGTTCAGTTGGTATGTCTTTGCTATAGGTTTATGTTCTTGAATTGCAGCTTTCACTATTAATTTAAGGCATACAACCTCAGAATGGAGTCCATTGTGTTTATTTTCTCATCATGGTGTGAGGGATTTGTAACATTTAGCTTTATTTTTGAGTTACTGTGATGCTTGATATGGATTTGAAAGATGAAGCTGATTAAGTTTAACTTGCTACGTATTTGTTCATGACATGAACTTTATTTGCTGTTATTTACAAGGATTTGTATGATTTATCATGTATGTAAAATAGTAGCTCATTTGGTGTTGCAGTTGTCCCTGCTACCGATTCGGGAAGAACATGAAGCGAGCTGGCCTTGGTTCCTGCTATATTCAGGTATATTTACACTGCTTTGAAATTCTTGCAGTTTCTTTGTTGTTTCGAAATGATATAGTCCTAACTTAAAACTTTAGCTAAAGGGAATCATATTTAGAATTGACGATTTCCATATTCAACTTTTCTGATTTATGTGTAAATATCCTTGTTTCATATTGCAGGCATTTGTATATTTCCTTCTTGCCATCTGTGCTCTTTTCAACTCCATAGCCTTTATTGTCACGAGACACCACTACTTTCTGTACATAGCAGTTGCCTTCATTATTACTGGTGGAGCATATTTAGGATTCTATCGAACTCGTATGCGAAAGAAATTCAACATCAAGGTGGGCATGTCTACATATAGATTCTTTTTTCACACTTAGTTATTCATAGACAGGTTTTCAGCGGTATGCACATGATTTATTGTCCTGAAATGATTTGTTTTCTTCTGAAAAAGCTACTCTTTCATCCTTGTATAACATAATTCTTTTGGCCTAATGTGATGGATGACGGGCAATTTGGTTTTTTGCATTTTCTATAGTGTCCATATGTGTTGGAATATGATTGTTTAATATTGGTTGCTTGTATTTTTCTATTTAATGCACGTTGATTAACTTTGATGTAATTTTGGCTGCATTTATATATCTAAAGCGCTATTTGTTGGTACTTTTTTCAGGGTAGCGATAGTTTGGTGGACGATTGTGTGTACCATTTTGTCTGTCCTTGTTGTACATTGTGTCAGGTGAGGTCATTCAAAATTCTCTCCCTTTTTGACTTCTAGTACTCTTTATTCCGTGTGATAAAAGCTATTGTTAACGAACATCTTTGAAATTTTGTGGCGACCATAACCAGAATGAGAACATATTTATAATTGGTGAGTTTATTGTATTGAATTTTTGTATCTTTGTATTATGATGCAGGAGTCAAGAACACTGGAGATTAACAACGTCCAAGACGGCACTTGGCACGGTCGTGGTGGCACTATATGCATAGGTGGCATTGGGGATAGGAGTAAAGAACTCTCTGAGTTGATTCCTCCTCCTATTGAGTCCATCAACCTTACTAATAGATGAAATGAAATAGAGCGTAGTAGCATCAATGAATCTTGAATCAAGGTAGTGAGGAAGTTTTGAAACAATGGCTCTTCATCTGAATTGTATATCTAGTGTCTGCACTGCATATTTGATTTCAGTTATCTATCAAATTTCTTGACGAAAAGAGAATGTGATGACAGCTCTAACAAATGCCGGCAAGACTAATAGGTAGTGGCAATCATTGCTTGGAGCAAAGAGAATCAAAGCGTATATAAATTGATAATGTGTGAGTTAAAAATGTTTATAGACAATTTAGACTCAAGCATTCCAAGCTTATATATGCTTTGGTTATCTTTGATCCGTTCGAATCATAAGTGTCAATATTGGATAGTTTATATTTTGGATGGAGAAAAATGTTGCTTTTAAAATTACCAAACAATTGAAGAGATATGTTAGTTTGCAAATGTGCATATAGAGTATGTCATTTCTCAACTAATGGGGTCTTATTTTAACCAGCCCCTGTAGTATATAGTTTGATTAATGTCATAGTGTTGAAAGAATCTCATCTTAATTGTTGTAATCAAAACTTACTCTTGCTGTATTTTTAAGCTGAATCAAGCTTGGCTCTATAGGAAAGATAACCTATTTCCTTGGCAGTTTGATTCACTTACTATAAGCTCCTGAGCTTAGTTAGCCAATTCTAATTATTAAAAAAAAAAAAAAAAACTTATGTTTACTGAATATTTTGGGCTTAGACTCGAAATTTTAACTTAATTAAATTTTCAATTTGATCATGTGGCTTTCATCAAGTTTATATTTTACACGTGTTTTCAACTAATTTATGACGTCGGTAATGTGTCAAGTTTATAGTGGGTTGATGATGTGACTTAGTAATTACAGAAAGGTAAAGCTTAACTATATTTTCTAAAATATGATTTGTGCATATTTGAAGGAAAAAATGACGGGTTGACTTAAATATAAGTAGATTGGGCGTGAGAGAAGTCTATACCAAGACAAATTATAAGAATATTATGGATTATGAAATTATTATTTTTTTACTATAGAAACTATGAAATTATGACTATTTGTTAGTTTCCACTAAAATCTAAGATTATAGTTTCAACCCAAGGCTTAAGGTTATGTTTGAAATGGAATAAGTTTATGTTTTATTGTTTTGATTGTTAAAAAGAGAATGGAATAAAGTGAAATATAATACAATGTATTTCATCCTATTTTATCACTTACTCTCACTTTTGTTCTCTTCTAAATTTAAAAGAATGAGATGAAATTTTCTTTAAAATATCTATTTCATTTTAAAATATTTAAACAATTGAACGAATATTTTATTCCATTTTGCTTCATTTCATTTTACTTTGTTCTATTTGACTCATTCTAACATATTCAAATAGAGCAAGAAGAAGTTACCACAACTAATCTTTGAATAATAATAATAACGTTCTTAAAATGGAGTTTCCTCTCCTAGTTGCTAAAGAATTTTGGTTTCAACTTTCAAATTGTTTTCAAATAAATAATTTCAAAAGAATGTTTGAAGTTTTCCATAATGAAATTTTTTTTTTGACTCAGTCCATTAGAAAAGTTGAAAAGTCAAAAGTTATTTATAGTATTAAAATGGTCTAACAAAATATGCGTTATTCTGAATTCAACTTAAAAATTACTTATTATTGATTGTATAATAAACCCCACATTACAATTTCCATTCCAATCCCTCCCCATATGTGGGTTTTTATTTTTATTTTTTTATTTCTAAATTTCATTTGATGCCATACTCAGTTTCTCTTAAAAAACTTATGACAAATCACAATTGGGTGTATTATGGATATCTAAAGTCCATATTCGAAATCAAGGCCTTATGGCTGTGGGCTTCTTTGATGGCTTTGAGTTTGAATCATATAGTTTCCCTCAGCTCATCAGATTCTTTGCCGTTTAGTGCTTGTTTCGTTGCTTAAGAAGCTTCTATCTTTCATTAACCCTTTTACTTCATTTCTCTCCATCTCTTGCATCAAATCAACACACTTTTCCAGTGTCTCCTAAAACAACAACAGTTACCAACAAACATATTTAATTGCACTTTTAGTTACTATATTTTTATCAATTTACGAATAATTTGTGTATTTTATTATGTTATTTTAATTAAACAAGTGACAATGTGACATGATTTAAATAATATGATATATGATACAATAAAATATAATAATTAAAACACAAAATTACAATAAATTTTTTTAAAAATTTAACTTTTAACTTTAAATTTTTTTCATTTAATCAATAACATATGAATAATTAATGAATCTAAGTATTTCTAGATAATAAAATTATATGTAAATCATTTAAAATATGAAAAATTATCATTTTTTAGTTTAAAAATATGAAGAATAAACTGAAACTTTTAAAATATGGGACCAATTCCATAAATTAATAAAAATAAAGAGATTAAAATTGCAATTAAATTTATGAATTAATAAAAAAAAATTAAATTCAAGCTTTAATCTATCTATTTCATTTATTTACGACTTTGATACCTTTTCTTAAATCAAACAAACTAGAATATAATTCGCGCGTTGCACGAGGTATATAAATTTTAACATATTAGTATTATTGTGAATAAGATTTTAAAATTTTAAAAATAATATAATTTATTTATTTTGTTTGTAAAGTATTTTTTTCAAGTGAGTTTATTTGAGTAGTTATTATATATGAGTTGACAAACACACATTTAAGAATATGTAAAATATTTTATAAAATGTAATTGCAATTAATTCATATGTTTAGTATTAAAAATTTATAGTGATTATCATCCTACAAACAAAATTAATAAATTATATTTAGTAATAAATATTAATATATGTAATTATCTATCGCAAAATCAAATTAGTCATACTCTTTTATTGCGTGTCAAATCTAAATTTTTTTTCAAAATATTTTTAAAAAAATATAATATAGACAATTTTCTTTGTCTTTTGAGTAGTCAATATATTTTCATGTCGTAGACGAGATCAATTGAAACAGATAATAATTGTTGATTACTCCATTTTAGTTTTGTATGTAGAAAATTATAATAATAATAATATATAATAAAAATTTTCCAATTATATCTACTTCTTTGAAAATAATTGAGTTGCAAGTCACTAATAGTAGAAATTGTTTGAAAAAGTAGAATAATATACTCTTCTATAAAGCTAAATATATATTATTGGTGGACACTTCTCTTCTATAAATTAGATTGATAAAATTGAATATTTCTCTTCAATAAATTAGATTGATAAAATTGAATATATATTATTGATATAAAACTAAATATATATATTATTGTTGAGGATTTTTCTTTTATAAATTATATCGATAAAATACATTTTTATTTATTTACCTATATATTTATTGCTGAATTTTAATGATGTGAGGAATGGAATGTTAATGTAACAAATTATTTAAACCAAATTTAATAATGGTTGAGTATAAGTATAAACTCACCTGGTCTACATGCTTACAAGCTGTAATTGTATCTCTCATAATAGAATATTGCTGTGGGAATAATTCATAAGATACACAGATAAGGGAAGCTGCTGCAATAGTTGAGGGTTTATACTCTAAAAGCCTAATGTCTGCATCCATTATACATAAGATTAAAATGTAAATTCAGTTTGTGCTTGTTAGAATTAAAAGTTATAAAATGAAGTTAAATAATTAACAAGTACCATAATGAGCATTGAAGATTATCTCTGAAGCTCTCTCTTTAAGTGATTGGTCTTTGATTTCAGCTAAAGAGATGAAGAAATGCAAGAAAGGAAAAGGTGTAATTGACCTCATACGCCAATTCAGAGCTCCTAGAATAACTAGTTCCATTTTCTGAATACTTTCACCATCAAACTTGCACCACTCTCTCTATTTCATTATTGATTGTAATTTATAAAACATTAGTTATGATTATTAGTATAGTTTTAAACTATGGTACACAACCACAATATAAAAGTTCTAGAGGTCTCTACGATAATATCGCAACCGCAATTGCAATATTAAAGTTTGCAGTGTATCTGTGACCACAACTGCAAATTACAACTATGATTAATATTTGAAGTACTTGTATTTGAAGATTTTACCTGCAAGTTGGAAAATGATAAATGTGTGTTGTTCATTTTTGAAGCAAGAGAAAGACATGATATGACAATGAGCCTAATTAACCTTGGTTTCCCCTGCTACAAACTCAGAGGACTAATGTTAGTAGGACAAAAGTTGAATCCTAAGTAGAAATAAACATAAAGTGGAATTATTAGATATATGCTTACTGGAATTTCTTGCCTTGACATGAAACGGTTGAAGTAGTTTATAGCAAGATAAGCTACAAATGGTTCCAAATTGCAAGAAAGCTGAACCTAAATGAACATAACAAAAATGTGGCATATATGAAGCACATATATGTTTTAAGATAATAAATTAATTGAACGTAATCAATATTTCTGTGTCCATCAAAAACTTAAACACGCTTTTTATTAGGAGTGTTAGTGCTACAGAAAGAATATGTAACATGAATTAAGAGGAATTGAACATGTGCTATATAAGCCTAAATTTCACCTGAAAAATGAGAGAAATGGCTTCACAATGTGTCGAATTCAAGCAGTTTGGTGAGGGCATATGGTTAGTTTCTGAGGCAAAGAGTTCTGATATAGTATAATTTTTTTGTTCTTTGAAGTTATCTAGAGGGTCTTCCAGATCAAATTCCATCTTCCTTTTTGTTTACCTATACTTGTCTTCTAGTGTCTGTGTATTGTTATATTGAGTTTGAGGAGATCAAGGATAGTGTGAGAAAGAGATTGAGACAAAAGAGATTGAGACAAAAAAGTCTCAAGAAGTTGGTAACTACAATGATGGAAAAAGAAAGAGAAGCCTCGCTTTCTGTGCTGATTAAGTGATTTGAATTGTGGTATCCTTCTTTCTTGGAAGAAAGAATTATTTACATTAGTTTGAAATTTATATTACACAATTTTAATTGTTTATGTATCGGTTAATAAAATATCGTAAATTGAAGATACGATGACGAAATGAATAAAAAAAATACTTTAAGTGGTTGATTTTGAGGTCGAGTATTTAAGATCTGTTTTTTATTGGCCGAAATATGATTGTTAGAATGAATTTCATAAAAACATAGAGATACTATTTAAAATAAGATAAGAATGTTAGAATATGATATTACAACGATAACATAAAATATAAAATAATAGATGGGTAAACTAATATATTAAGAAAATAGTGATTGGGGTGACACTCTCAAAAGAGTGTCGTGAGGAAGATAAGTTTGTGGGTCAAACACAATTTTTTTTTTAATGTACTTTATACATGGCCTCACACTACATATTATGGATTCTTTTTTACCCAGTATTCCTCAACCATAGGCATTGAAGAGTGTGAGAGAATGCATAAGAGAATATGTACAAATAAATATAGTTGGTGACTTGGCTAACATTAGGATTAATGAACGTTACTTTCACAACTCTACGACAAAAGAAGGGTTGAATCCAAGGTCCCACAAATATAATGATGTTCATAAATTTCTACTGTTCATGTTTCCATACTATAGACAAAATTATATATTGCAAATTGCATAATCATACAATTATCTTTTGTTCACATTTTGTGTTCAAATATTTCACCACATTATGTTTAGTGATAGTATTATTTAGTCTAGAACATTAAATTAGCCAACGTTTTAAAAGGGGTGGATGTTATCACCACGTTTTTTTTTCAGTTGCATTAGAAACAAGAAATATTTATTTGTGAGTGGTCCTCTTTGTTGAAATGTGTAATCACTAATGAGAGCATGGTAGTGACAGTTGTGGTATGTGTTCACCCTCTTGAACGAGAAAACCGCTGCTAAATATTGAGACGTAATGTTGAATCCATCACCTTTTTTTTTTGTCAAAATGTTGAATCCATCACTAACTAACTACAAGCTTGTAACATCTCCAAAACATTCTTTTTATTTTGTAAGCTAAACATTATTTTATAACATTTGTAATTTTGTCGTAATACTGACCCTTTTTTTAGTTTAGGCTTTTGATATTAAGCACACCCCTTTTGGCTATAAAAGAAAAGGGAAAAAGCAAGAAACCGTCGTATATTCCTTTCAATGATAGCTATGAAATTATCTTTACTTTATTCCCTTTTGACTCGTCTATATATGAATAAATCCCAACAAGAACAACAATTTTCCTATAGCCCCTAAATAATTTTAACTTTGACTAGTTTTGATGCTTTTACTATTGTTGTTTGAGTAGCTATGATAATACTTCATCTAAAATAAAATAAAAATAAAATAATAATTAAAAAATTAATATATTTAATTTTAAAATAAAATTAAATATATCAATTTTTCAAATAATATAAATGAATCTTTAGTTTATATTTTAATTTATATTTGACAGATAAATGAATCTTTAGTTCGCCAACTCACCCACCGTGATAATAATAATGAAATTAATAATGTTGATACCATGTTTCTCACATTGCATAAGTATTAAATAGTTGGCATGTGTTTGATAATATAACACTGATTCGGCATTTGTGTTGAAGACATTAATGCATAGTTGTTCACATGGTGAAGATCAAGTACGTGTCAGAGATGCCCTCGTTAGAGGAATTGACATTGGGAATTATCTGCATCCTTTTAGGCTATGGGGGTCTTGAGGGACATTCAATTGTCTTTAATAATAAGGGGTACCATTACATGTGACTCGTGACACAATGATACAACTTGGTACTCCTACTTGTCAAATCCTGTCAAAATTTTACTAATTGAAGATAAAAGATACAATGGTTAACATTTGAAATGAAGATATTTTAGGACTTGAATCCTCTCAAATTAAATTAAATATGAGAGGTTGTGTTTATCATTTTATTATTAAAATGTATTAAATTTTATTTATAGTTTTTTAAGTTGTAAATTTTAAACTTTTAATAATGAGATGATTATCATGATTAGGGATAGGCAAACTTCAGTTTTGAACTAAAATCATATGAAAATTGAATTGATTTTTAGTTTCAAAAAATTGAACCAAATTGATTTTCAGTTTATAAAACGGAACTGAACTATTTTATAAACTGGTGCACTGATTTATTACTTTGAATCGAATCGAACTGAATATAGTTTTTTGTTTATATAGAATAAATTTTATATAATTACCCCCAATTACTTCTAAAAAAATAAATTCGGTTCAAATTTTTTGAAATAAAAACTAGTTCGGTTCAATTTTTTCGAACAGAAAGCCAATTCAGTTCAGTTTTAGTTTTACAATATCAATTTAAAAATAATTTGATTTTCAATTTTTATAAATTAGGTTAGTTCAAAAACAGTTCAATTCCGTTCAATTCTGCAGTTTAGTTCAGTTTTGATTTTTTTAAACCGCTAATTACGACTCTTTCACATTTAATTCAAATATGATAATATTCAAATTTAATATTTTATTAAAAAGATTATATAAGTGAAAAATAGATAATTGTTTGGTTCAACCTAAAAAAAAATATGTAAAATAATTGTTGTATTTAGTTTAAAGAGATATATATATATATATATATATATATATATATATTTTTTTTTTTTTTATAGAAACTACACTTTGATAAACATCTACTGCATCTCTATATATAGTATCATATTTGATTAAATTGGCTTACTAAGAAAATTAATTTTAGTATTAAATTTATTGTTAATTGAAATTAATTTATAAATTTGTCTTTTAGGAGATAATTAGTTTTTATTTTTAATATAGTATTTATTACAAATTATACAAAAAATATGTAACATTATTAAAAGCATGTCGATAAAAAAATAGTTAATACATTTGAAAAATTGAAATGAATCTTATAAAAATAAATAAGAAAAAAATTTCAAAGAGGGTTATATATATTTAGGATTGAAGATAATAATAATTATAAGTAAATAATCTAAATTATTGGATAAAATATTCATATCTTCAATTAAATTAAAATCAATTTAAATAGCTTATGCAATACTTAGTTCAATATAAACTCGAGCAGTGTTGGGGTTGGTCGGGAACCTTAAAAGTATTAATGAGAACAAAAAAATAAAAAAACTCAAAGGGGGTAAATACCCCACATTAAGCATAAATAGTTAGATTGAGTTTCCAAAAATAGAAAGATACAAATAATGCATTATTATTGACTTTCGAAGATTGTCTCCTTCATTTGGGATTTCTGGGCAGGGGAGGCACCAAACCTAACCTGTCTTCTTCCCTTTGATTTAATCTTTTTTTTTCAGAATTAAGAATACAAGCAATTAAGGGGAAAACCTTGACCTTTCTTTTGTACCTACTTTTTCATAAAATATTTAAAGAAAGGTAAGGTAACATATCAATTAATTAATTATAATACCCCTTGATCATTACATTACATTACATTACAAAAGGTGGAAATTAAGGTAGGCTTTTGTGACCACCATATTGTTTGTGTTCTTAATTTGATAATAATATTGTATATTGTATAGTTAATTATTATATTTTTTGGTGAAAATGGAAAACACAACAATGTTAGCACCATCAAATATTTCAGATATCCCAATAATATGTTATACACCAACCATGACAACAACAAGTGGTGTATGGCAGGGTGATAACCCTTTAGATTATTCAATTCCTCTCTTCATTTTGCAATTAACCTTAGTTGTTCTCGCCACACGTTTCTTTGTTTTCATTCTCAAACCCTTTCACCAACCTCGTGTCATTGCTGAAATTATGGTATGCTAACTTCATTTCTCTCTTCTTTTATTTCCATTATCATTATAATGCTTATCAGTTTTTATTTTCATATGCATTAAGTTAGTACTAGAACAAAATGTAATCAATTTTGCTTTGATCATAATAATACTGCATGTAGTTTTTTACTTGTTGATTACTAATATTGTGTTATAAGTTTGTAATTAGCTAGAATCACGTGATAAAATTGTTGTCTGAGTTGATTGAAACACAGTTGAAGAAAAAGTCTCACATTCCCAGTATGGTAAAGGAAAACGGAGACCAAGGTTATATACATTGGCTCTAATTCTTCGTTAAAAGATACACCACTAGTCGGAAGCATTTGTAGAATTATATTTGACATTCTTATTTTCTCTTATATTCTTGTGTTAGAGTGTTGTGAGATGTAAATAAGACATTTGCATTAAAGTGAGTAGGTGTATTAGGACCATGGAGTGTTTGAGAGAAATTTATGTGTTGTAAAAAATTTCATATTATGTTATGCTATGGTTGTCATTAGACTACGATCATGGTCTTTATCTGATTTTAGAGCTTTCCATGTTATGTTCTTATATTGTGAATGCATTCCTTAATTTCTTTTTGTTTTTCCCGACGACTGCAGGGTGGATTGCTGTTGGGGCCATCGGTACTTGGTAGAGATGAAAGGTTTGCAAATATGGTATTTCCTTTAAAAAGTGCAATGGTGATAGAAACAATGGCAAACATAGGTCTGATATACTTCCTATTCTTAGTTGGTTTAGAGATGGACATGTCTATTGTGAAACGCACTGGGCGAAAGGCGGTGTCTATTGCCGTTGCTGGTATGATATTGCCCTTTGTTGTTAGTATTGGCATCTCACATTTTATGGATTACAAAGACAAAGGTGCAAATGATATTAGCTATGTCCTTTATCTTGGTATTGTTCTATCTGTCACTTCCTTTCCGGTGCTTGCTCGAATGCTTGCCGAGCTCAAACTTATTAACACAGAGCTAGGCAAGCTTGCACTTTCATCTTCCCTCATCAATGATGTGTGTGCATGGGTTTTGTTAGCTCTAGCTATTGCTTTATCAGAGCACAATTCAAGTACTTTGGCTTCTGTTTGGGTTGTACTATCCAATATTTTCTTTGTTGGTTTCTGCTTTCTTGTTGTTAGGCCAGCAGTGACATGGTTGATCAAGAAAACTCCAGAAGGAAAACCCTTCAGTGAGTTCCAAATATGCATTGTACTTGTTGGTGTTATGGTCTCAGCTTTCATTACAGATGTTATTGGAACACATTCTATTTTTGGAGCTTTTGTTTATGGCTTAGTGATTCCAAATGGCCCACTTGGAGCTGCTATAATAGAAAAGCTAGAAGACTTTGTTTCAGGGCTTTTACTCCCTCTTTTTTATGCTATTAGTGGTCTTAAGACTAATATTAACTTAATCCATGGAACTCGTTCGTGGTCGTTTCTATTCACAGTCGTTCCTCTCACTTGTTTTGGAAAAATCGTAGGGACTCTCATTATCTCAATCCTTTTCGACATACCAACCCGCGATGGCATTGTTCTTGGTTTACTTATGAACACCAAAGGTCTTATTGAAATGATTGTGCTCAATATTGGGAGAGAACAAAAGGTAACTAACTCACTTTTAGTGTATGTTTGGATGAGCCAGAAGTTTGGTAAAATCATGTGACACTGTAATTTTGTTGAAGCTCCAAAGTGTAGCTTTTGCTAAATCACGGTTGTTCACACTCACTCTGTCATTCTTACCACAAATCCAAACATGCACTTAGTAGTATTGCAATTAAAATATATTTCTTTTCCATTTTATGAAATTGACAATCACATATTGTGATATGGTTGCAGGTGTTGGGTGATGAAATATTCTCAATTATGGTTATTGTAACAGTTATAATGACAGCAATAATTTCACCTATTGTGACGTTAATCTATAAACCAAGGAAAAGACTCATGCCTTACAAAAAGAGAACAGTGCAAAGTTCAAGAGTTGATGTAGAGTTAAGGGTGCTAGTGTGCATTCATGCTCCTAGAAATGTTCCTACAATAATCAATCTTCTAGAAGCAACATACCCAACCAAAAGGTCTCCCATATGTGCTTGTGTGCTCCACTTAGTTGAACTCACAGGTAGAGCTTCAGCCATGCTTGCTGCCCATGCAAGTAGACAATCAGGAGGACCAGCACTCAACAAAACACAAGCACAAACAGAACACATCATCACCGCATTTCAGAACTTCGAGGAACATGTCGGTTATGTCGCAGTCCAACCTTTGACTGCTGTTTCACCTTACTCAACCATGCATGAAGACATATGCAATTTGGCTGAGGAAAAAAGGGTAGCAACAATCATCATTCCTTTTCATAAACAACAAACCGTTGATGGTGAGATGAAGGAAACAAACCCGGCATTGAGAATGGTGAATCACAACTTATTACAAAGCTCTCCTTGCTCAGTTGGGATACTTGTCGATAGAGGCCTTAACGGATCAAACCGGTTAACTGCTAATCAAGCATCTCATCAAGTTGCTGTAATATTCTTCGGTGGAGCAGATGATAGGGAAGCATTATCCTATGGATGGAGAATGTCAAGACATCCAAGAGTTCATCTCACTGTTATGCATTTCATTCCAGGAAAGGATGTAACTCAATTGAAGACCAATGATTTCAATCAGCTAGATGATCAAAGAAATATAAATACAAACAGAATAGATGAGGAGTGTATAAATGAGCTGAAAATGATAGCTGCAAATGATGACAAAATTAATTACATAGAAAAGGTGGTTAGTAATGGAGAGGAAACAGTGTCTGCAATAAGAGGAACAAACAATGCCAATGATCTCTTCATAGTTGGGAGAGGTCAGGGATATTCTTCAACATTAACAGAAGGGTTAACAGATTGGAGTGAGTGTCCTGAGTTAGGACCCATTGGAGATTTGTTAGCTTCTTCAGACTTCGAAACAACAGCTTCAGTGCTTGTAATGCACCAATATGTTGCACAAGGGCCAGAAGGAGAGGACATTTTTGTATCTGATAGACCTTGGCAAACAAGTGAAAACTTTAATACCTTAAGACAACAACATAGGGGAAGATATGCAGCAGACAATAATGATTTTAAATTTTAAACCATAAACTATGGTGATAATTTTTGCTGTGTATATAATTTACTGGTTAATGCTGTTTAAATACACTTTTTTATCATATCCTTGCATATTACAGGTTCTTACACTAGTCTAATTAACAAACCATACACAAACAATAGCAATTTTTTGTGTAAAAAAAATACAATATCAAGTTGTATATTTATCTTTGTTAAAATTTACCTGTCATTGTTTATCAGTATATTATGAAACACAAACTCCACTAGACACGATACGACGCATACAAGTCAATACTACTATGTAAAAAGTATAAGATACTGAAATCCGACATCAATACTATTTATTATTATAATAGTTAAACAAAATATGAACATCATTTATAGAATATCTAAATGGATAATGAACAATTTAAAATATGCATTTAATTTTAAAAATTTGTTTCGTTACAAAAATATTCTAAAACTAGACTAACCATCTCTTGGCGAAAAAATAAAAATAATGTAATCAAACTAAAGATCTTTAATCTCTTATTGATCATCATCTTTGATTATAGTAGAAGGAAAAAATGTGTATGTAAGAAGACGTTCATGTAGGATAATTTTTCATATTCCTAATCAAAATACTATTATATTACTTTTTCAAGTTTTTTTTTCTAACTTTTTTAGAAAAAAGTAGAACATGTGTCGATAAATACAATAGACAAGTCTATATTGTTTTTAAAGTGTGCCAAAAAAAAAATTGAGACACTTATTTGAGTGGTCTGACATGTTTCAGTATAAGTGTCATGTATCAACACGTGTCTGAGATACGTCTAATTTATAGAGTATTGTTCTTGATACGTTCTTCGTAAACAATATCAGTAAAACCAAATCACCTCTTCTTTGTTTTTTTCCCTTCAACTTGACCTCTAATTAGGCACAGTTCTTTCATAGTTATATATTAGATGCTTCAATTTAAATAAAAGGGACAAGCAAAACATGCAGACATGCACATGCACTGTTACTCCATAACTAAATTAGATAATCACGACATTATCCAATGTTTTTGGCATTTCTATAAAATGAGAACAAAATCAAAGTTTATAGCTACACAATAATTGTAAGTATCTCCATTAAATACAACCATTAGCCAAGAATAGTATAAAGTTAAAGCAATTTTCATTAGTGCACTTTTTTTATCTTCATTCCTAACTCCTATAAATAAAATAAGTTTTCTTTAAATTGTATATGTTTCCCATTTATATCCTATGCACTACAGCTTAATTCTTCTCTAATATCAACAAACATGAGTCTAGTCTAATGGTTTAACTTTACACGATTCTTATCTAATGGTTATATCTAATGGAGATACTTGACAATTATTGTGTAGCTATAGACTTTGATTCCGTTCTCATTTTATAGAAATGCCAAAAACATTGGATAATGTCATGATTATCTAATTTAGTTATGGAATAACATGTGCATGTCCCTTTTATTTAAACTGAAGCATCTAATATATATACCTAGTAGATATATGAATGAATATGAAGAATTCAGTTGATCTTTCTGCATTTATTACAAAATGTATAAATGAAATACTTTAAGCATCAATGTGTAAAATAATTTTTGACTTTTTCAAATTTTTGTTGTAATTTTGTATTATAAATTAAATAATATAATTTTGTAATTAAATTATATAGAAAAAAGAATTATCTTAAAAAAGTTATGCTTTTTATTGACTTATTTATACCTTATTTTTTTTTAAATATCCTAACAGTAAATATGCACCATAGATGGAATAAAATGATACTTTTATTATATTACATTTATATTAATGTATTCAATATTACTATCTTATATAAAGTAAAAACATGGTGAATTAAAAAAATGTAATTAAATAATATATTGAAAATTAAAAAATCATTCATTTAAGATTTTTTTTATAAGTAGATTATTTATTATAAAATAGAGGAAGTATATGTTTTTTTAATTTTAATATTTTCTCTTCTAAAGTATATTATTATATCTGAAAAAGTAAACTAGTAAAAAAGCAAAAAAAAAAAATAGTTTTCTTTCGTCGCAATTTAAATTTTACACAGTAAATAAGTTGTATTTTTTTTTTCAATTTTAGTTATTTTATTTTAAAATAGATGATAAATTATATCAAAATTAAATTTTAAACTAACATTAAAATTTATATATAAATGATTTGATGCAAAAATCTCAAATATGTGCAAAAATCAATTAATGGTTTTTCAAATACCAAAAATTTAAGTCCCATTTGCCATGGATGACCGTCTCAATCCATTTCTCCTATTTCTTCATATATGTCATTTTCTCTCCCTTTAGATATATTTCTCGATCCTTTTATTTTACTATAAACAACCTTTAATGGAAATGAAGATTTAAATGGGATATAGAAATCTTATTCTCTTTTTCACTTTATTCATGTCTTTAATATTATTATTTTAATATAATATTGACGTGTGTGATCATTTTGAATTCTATATTCATTCGGATAGAATAATGAAGTCATTTGCACTCATAGACTTAGTACCAAATAGCACTATTATTGTTCAAAGAAGTTGGGTATGGATTAAATGTACACAAGGTTGGGAAGCATGCAAATTAGTTTCCCTAATATTTATATGACATTTATGCTCTTTGGGATGAGTCCTACATGGTCCTCATTAATAAGAGAGATGATTTTTGCACGTCAAAAATTGGTTCCAAGTGCACTTTATTTCTTTTCATCTTTAAAATGTGGATAAAGTGTAGATGAAAAGAATTAAGACAGATAGAGATAAGTATATTTATTTTGATGTTCAAATAACATAATTGATTAATAAAATGTTCATAGGAACAAGTTGAGTAAGTGCATTCTAAAACAAGAGCATAGTAGAAAAGGAGATCAGCTAGAAAATTAATTAAGTTTAGTTTATTTTATGTTTTTTAAGTTTTTATAAGTGAATTGGTATTGATCGAGAAATTAAGTTAGATTTTTTCTTTTTATAATTTAAATATCAAGAAAAAAAATTTGTTTGTTTGTTTTTTCAAGAAACTAAATTTATTTTTTCTTCTTCTAAAAATGGGTCACACCAATCCAACCCTATTTTTAAATTTAACTAAATGGACTTGTACAAAAAAAATTAATTATTTTTCGAGACCAGGTGGTACATTTTAATATCAAGTACTATATAAGAAAAAAGAAAATACAACATAACTGATGAAGAAAAAAAAAATACAAGTAAGAATTACATCGGCTAAATAAGAAAGTTGAGGTAGAAAGTAATAACTGTCGAAAGACATCAAAAAAATTCAGCGACTACACGACAATCACTAGTAAATAATAAAAAATCTCAATATTTGATCTTTAAATATTAAATTTGACTAACAAAATTTAACCACATTAAGATTGAATCAATAAGAAAAATATGTAATTACTAAAAGATAGAAGATCAAATAAAAATAAAATGTTTAACTACCTTATGATAAAAAACATATAGAAAAAGTCTTTGTGGCTAATTAAGAAAATAAAAATTAAAGAAATACAACACCAAATACAGAAACTTCGACTAATATTGAGACATGTAGATTAAAGAAGAACCACCAACAAACTTTACTTCAAATTAGTTGCAGTAACATAATCATCTTTTTACCTAAATGAGATTCAATAAACAATAGCAACCAAATCTTAAAACACAAGTCTTTTAAGAGATATATTAATTTTCAATTGTTATATTTGTTCGTGATAATAATCCACAAAAAGTGCCTTATTTCGAATCATGAACTTCAAACTTCAAACATATCTCATTCATTACTATTTTTCTTGTTCAACAAATCATATCACTTAATTACCACATCTTTCATGTGAACAAAAGAAAGAAAGCAAATGTATATTGAAAAAAGATGGATGAATATGATTGATGAGTCTTTGATACAGCAAACATAATTGAATGAAAAAGAAGGAAATTAATGGAAGTAAAGAAAAAAATAAATGAAAATAATTATCCCTTTAAGTATGGTTTCATAACTCCGATAACACAGAGAGAATCATGGTTGAGATAAAAAAGATTAAAATAATTAAAAAAATATATAAAATTTAAAATGATAATGTGAATAATTACGAAAAAGATTAAAATAATTAAAAAAATATATAAAATTTAAAATAATAGTATGAATAATTACGATAAAATTAGTCTATCGTACATATATATATATAAATCTAACTACTTTAAATTATATCAACCAATTAATAATAAACTAAAAATATTGTGAATAATATTTAATAAAGTGAATAATCTCAACCAATTCATAACAAACTAAAAATAAATTTTGTAATTACATCATTATTAATTATAAATTTATTAAAATAATCATACTTATTTTTTAATTACAATATTTTACTCATTTTGAAAAATCTAAATTTGGTATGTATGATATTTGATCAAAATTTCCAAACACACGGTATGACTTGATGATTGAAAATTAGAATTAATGAAAAAAATATTACAATTTCCTCTTGTATCTCCCTTTCTAAACTCTGAAATAAGACTACTAAATTCGGATATCAGCTTAAACAGTGTCGTAAATCAAAATTAGTTTCTTTATAATAAATAATGTGAAAAGGCACTAAAAAGAAATATGAAAAGAGAAATGATGGGTAAACCTCTCTCATAATTTTATGAGCGGTCGTACCAAATATTTATTGCTAAAGAATATCATTGTTTCATCAAGGAAGGTGTAAGATGGTGGGCTCAATAGGAAATTAAAATTGGAAAGTGTAAGAAAAAGAGGTAATGGAATATTTATAAAATGAAATCGATTTATTCAATATTAATGAGAATCAATGACATTAATTTGGCATAAATGTTAGAATCTTTATAAAGGTCATATAATCAACCAATTCTATTAAATGCAGTTTGCAGGTACACCAAAATCTGACCCGTTACAAAAAGAGAAAGTATTCTATACTAATTGAGTGCACTTGTTGAATACTATACATGAATATATCATGCTTGTATTTTCATTTTAGTACCACTTTTACTGCTTCTCCCTTTCCCCGCGCTTTTGATTGAGGATTAATTTTAGCATCTGTTTGATTAAGCTTCAATGTGTAATTATCAAGTAATAATATTCAAAAGACAATAGAAAATTGCATTTGGATCTTGAAGTCATATTAAATGACACTAATAGTCCATTTCATTTTGAGAAAACATTCACATTTTTTATATTCATTTTGCATAAAATATTTTTTTTCAAAAAGGCACTCGCATCTTTTTGATAAATGACATATAAAGTTAAAAGAGTGACAAAAAAATATATATAATTTTTTTAATAAATATAATAAAAGTCTGTTTTTTTAAAATTAGAGGAGGTTAATGTCATTAAAGTTAACTGAGTAAATGCACTTTATACCAAAACAAACATTCAAGAAAAAGACATAAAAGTAATTTAAACAATATAGTTAAATAGTCATAATTTATAAATGTTTTATTACAGATAATGTAAAATATTATTGCTTGACAGCTATGTAAAATATTTTCATGTTTACGGTATTAAGAAGATATTTTAAAAGTTAAGGGTTGAATGTCGAATTTCTAAAACAAGATTCCTATTTTTAAATCACATATTAGCAAAATAGAGATTAATAAATGTACATAATTAACTTAAAACTATTTTACATTTACAATCAATAATATTTTTATTGTTTCAAATAATCATAAAAATAAAATATTATATGTGCCTAATCATGTTAAGAGGTTGCCCAGTTGAAGGGTAGACTGTTTTGAAAATTATAGTTATTTATTATTAATCCAATAAAAATTAATCATATAAATAAATGTATAAGTGTGGTGGTACCCACAATTTTTACAAAGAAAACTCGGAAAAACCATATTAAATTGTATTATGTATTATTATATATATATAGCCGGTCGGCATCAATAAAAAATATAAATCAAATCATATGATTAGTTCTCCAAACCATACATATCTTCGTTCTCTTTGATCTAAGGTAAATAACAAATTACTTCTCTTCTCTTTTCTGTTTCCAATCTTACTACTCTTTTCCCCTTAACCATTTTTTATTTTAAAAAATCTTCTTATTGCAAGTGAATGATGTGATTTTTCTGACAAAAAATGGAGTTTGTCCAAAGTCTTTGTGGGTGTATTTTGCTGACTTAGAGGTTATG
This sequence comes from Cicer judaicum, assembly GCA_037974835.1. Lineage (NCBI taxonomy): Eukaryota > Viridiplantae > Streptophyta > Magnoliopsida > Fabales > Fabaceae > Cicer > Cicer judaicum. The sequence goes on along the minus strand of JBBPBS010001075.1, from coordinate 13,302,768 downwards.
AAAATTAATGTGAATGCACTTTGAGGCGGCAAATAGAATATAAAAAGAGGCTTTATGGGTCGTTGACCATGTAATATAATGTTATGTTATGTAAGTCTGCTTCAAAGTGTAAGTGATCTTCTTGTCAGATAATTTGTGTATATTTGAGGTTTGAATTTTGCCAGCTTGACATTGGCCATAAACTAAACAACTTATTTTGTCTTTTTTCCTTATTAATTAATTTTCCATATTATTAATTTAGACTTTTTTTTTTTCACTTCCTATACTACATATCTAATTTATTAACATAATTTTATTACAGTATATTTAGTCAAGACTTTTTTATGCAAGAGCTGGTTCAAATTTCTGTTGATGTTGTTGGTGTAGTATTGATTGTAATTTGTTTCTTTTGCAAGTGAAGTGGTCATCAACATGATTACTAGCAATGGCAGTGGAGAACCAAGACAGCCAGAGGTAAGTGCCACATCTTATTTTCCACTTAAAACAAAACAGCATATAGTTTTAGTGTATAGATTTAGTTATATCTATCTTGCATTTGTTTATGATTTCAATTTGAATTTTAATGGATTAATATATGAAAGCAGGGAAAATTCAAAGCAATGGTAGTTTGTTTCATCCTAGGACTTGGTGTCCTTGTTTCGTGGAACAGCATGTTGACCATAGGAGATTACTATTACAAATTGTTTCCAGTAAGTAACTTGCACTTTGGCTTCACATGATTCTACAAAGTTTATTTTCCTAAGAATAAATAAATGGAATGAATAACTGATTATAACTTATAAACTTTTGTTTCAATTGTGAAGAAATACCATCCTTCAAGGGTACTTACATTGGTTTATCAACCATTAGCAATTGGAACAATGCTAATATTGACATACCATGAGTCAAAGATCAATACTAGATTGCGGAATTTGGCTGGATACACTCTTTTCTTTGTTAGCATTTTCTTGGTTCTTATTGTAAGTCAAATTAAACCACTTCCCAATTCCATAATAATTTAATTTGCTGCAGCATATGACAAATTTAATTTAGTTTCACACAGTTGGATCTAGCAACATCAGGGAAAGGTGGACTTGGACCTTACATTGGTGTTTGTCTGCTAGCCGCTTGTTTTGGAGTGGCCGATGCTTTTGTCGAAGGCGGCATGGTTGGAGATCTGTGTTTTATGTGTCCTGAATTTATGCAGGTTCATCTTCCACATAACTTCATTCCATTTTTTTACTCATTTTTACAAATATATATATAGATTTAGACACATCAGGAAAAATTTGTAGGTTCAGGTTTTCTGGTATACTTTTTTTCTCTAATGAAATTAATACATAATGCATAATATTGTTTGAAATTATGCAGTCTTTCCTTGCTGGTATGGCAGCATCAGGTGGTCTAATTTCTTTACTCAGAATGCTGACCAAATTGGCTTTCGAAAAATCTGACAACGGCCTTCGCAAGGGAGCTAGTATGTTTTGGAAAATCTTCACTTTATTATATGATTTTGTTAGAATATATGTTGTATTTTAGTTGATCATTTTCTATTATGGAAAAAATTTCTGTCAATTCTTAATTAGTACAGTAAATTATTACTATTGCTATAGAAGTTGTTTTCTTTGATCTAAAGGTCTTGTTTTCTTGATTTTTGCAGTACTATTCTTTGCAATCTCTACATTCATAGAGTTTATTTGTATTTTCCTATATGCAATCTACTTCACCAAATTGCCAATAGTGAAATACTACCGTTCAAAAGCAGCCTCAGAAGGATCAAAAACTGTTGCAGCTGACTTAGCTGCTGCTGGAATTGATCAAGTAAACACAACTTATATTAAAATATCAATACATTAGTACTTTATTTTTAATAGAAAGCCCTTTTTTGTTAAAACATTATCCTTGCCTTTGTTTATGTTTTGGATTGGAACAAATTACTATAATTCGACCTCTCCTGGGGATCAATTGACATTTTTCACAAATTTTACAGAGGCTGCTACTTTCATATTTATGACTCCTTAATCTTGCATAATTTGTTTTTCTATAATGTACTGAAAGGTTTTTTAACTTTTGTAGGTTGGTGATGATAACAAACAAGTTGAAAGACTGAGTAACAAACAATTATTTCGTGAGAACATTGATTATGCAGCTGACTTATTTTTTATATATTCAATAACACTATCAATCTTCCCTGGATTTTTGTATGAAAATACTGGAGAACATCAATTAGGCACATGGTATGTACCTATTTATGTCTTGTAATCCAATTGACTCTTTCAATTTCAACTAGTAGAGATTACCAAAAAGAAATAATTTTATTTTTCTTACAATAGAAACATATGTTTGATAGGAAGTTTAATTTATGTTGGCACTGGTGATTTTTGTAGGTACCCAACTGTTTTGATTGCTATGTATAATGTATTGGATTTCATAGGAAGATATATTCCCCTTGTGAAATGGTTAAAGATGGAATCAAGGAAGGGTCTATTGATAGCAATCCTTTCTAGATTCTTGTTGATCCCAGCATTCTACTTTACTGCAAAATATGGTGACCAAGGATATATGATTTTTCTTGTATCATTCTTGGGACTCACCAATGGTTATCTCACTGTCTGTGTTATGACTGTGGCACCAAGAGGTTACAAGGTAACTTTATTTTATATTTTTCTTTTGTAAACAATATTATACTTATTTTTTGCCCTCAATAAATAATATATTTAAATCAGCCACTGATCCAAATTCAACTCTAAATTAATATTATAAATTTGTTTTACAATTGATGAATTAGTTTAAAGTTGTGTTATAATATTGGAGTTTGTTTTGTTGCAGGGTCCTGAACAGAATGCTTTGGGTAATTTGCTTGTGTTATGTCTTTTGATTGGAATATTTGCCGGTGTTGTTCTTGATTGGTTGTGGCTCATAGGCAAGGATTCATTCTAAATATACATCAAATAGCTTACCTTTGTGATTCAATAGTTTTAATTTTTGTTCCTTGTAATTTTATTTGTATGGTCCTAATGTGTTAGCTTTTATTTGGTATGGATTTTCTTTGTGACTTAGCTAAAAAAGATGATGTGCAATTGATGTATGGAAATGTAATTTTCTTTACTAGATGCATTTTCATTCAAATGTGGTTTGACTATAAATTGTAATAGTACGTATTTTCAATTTTAGAATTAATTAATTATAGGCAAAAAGTTAATTCTACTTTACGACATAAGTTATTAAAATTTAAAATTATACGTTAACAGAATGATCAATAGTTTTTATCATCAATATAAAATCAGTCTATATCTTTAGTGAATAATTATTTTCTCTTTATTATTTTTATGAAGGTTAATTAAATTATTTGTCTTTCTGAAAAATATCACGTTTTCAGAATTTTAAAATATATATTTTGAAAATAATTATAAAAATAAATATTCATCTTTAAATTCTAATAAACTAAAGTTATTTTAAAATTCTTATACTAAACATGAATAACTGAACTAATTACTCAGTCGTGTGATACACACTTCAATAATATTTGACAACGTTTCTATATATTAAGACTCCTATAATATATTTTTTTAAGCTCTCTTTTCTTGTCTATCTATTCTCCATAATGATTTAACATTATTCATCTTTAATCATTTATCTAATTTACCTTTCTTCACTTTTATAGAAATGATTTATATATATATATATATATATATATATATTTTTTTTTTTTTTTTTTTTTTT
>JBBPBS010001075.1:13242451-13298879 GCA_037974835.1 Cicer judaicum | reverse complement strand
TTTTTTGTCTCGTTACACCGTTTTAACTTGTTTCAAGTTTGTATGTTGTGTGTTTATTGAAATGTGTGAGAGTAAGTTGTTTAATCAGCACTATTTTTTATTTGAGTAAAAAACTTATGATTATTAATGTGAATGTAAGAGATACTCAAAATCCATTATAAAATATCATCTTTCAAATACTTTGCATAGAAGCAATTAGATTATTTCACCGATTTGAATAACTTAAAATTTTGTTTTTTTACCTCTACAAATAAACCACAACCAAGATTAATGAATTATTCTATGAATCACCTCCCAAAAATAAGAGCACCACGTTCGAATCAAACACTTCGCATTGTTGTGAGCCAAGAAATGATATATTTTTTTCTTTTCTTCCCATTGCAAATCGTATTAAACACCAAAAAATTCTCGATCACATCCTCTTTCCATTCAGCAACATTCTAATTCATCTCACTGAAAATCTACTTCCAAATCTCTTCTGTTTTTGGACAATCGACGAATAAGTGTCTTACCGTTTCAACGTATGTAAAACAGAAAATACAACTTATAAACATCATTCAACACCTCATTCTATTTAATTTTATTCTTGTTGGAATTTAATCTTGTAGCAATCTCGAATAAAAAATGCACACAAGTCAACAATAAGCGTTGAACAACAACAATAAATTGTTGTCGCGAACCCCTTCGAACATGTAATTTCTCGTTGGTTTTAGAAATGTGAATGTGTGTTGTTAACATGTTTTTGACTATCTTATTGATCTCAAAATACAAATGCAATAATGTTAGGATCTATTGGGGAGACCAAAAACAAGTTTACAGTGGATATATAGCTTAAAACTTTTAAGTTAATAATTTTGTTTGGTAATTGCTTTTTCTCACTAGTTTATAGGATTTTATTTCCAATCTTATAATATTTTTTATGTTAAATTGCATTCGTGGTCCCTTAACTTAATTTCAGGTAACGTTTTAGTCCCTTATCTTTTTTTTTTCTCAATTTAGTCCTTTATTCCTAATAATATCAAATAAAGTATGAAAATATGAGTTTATTTGAAGATTTGCATTAAGGATTTGATGAAATTTGTATTATATTGAAGAATATAATTAATTTTATGAGTTTTGATTGAATTTTTTTTTGAATTTTTGTTTGAAAAAGGATAACGTTGTTGAAATTTTAAAATATAAAATATCAAATTGTCATTTAAAATTAAAATAAAGGACTAAATCGGAAAAAAAAAAGATAAGGGACTAAAACGTTACCTGAAATTAAGCTAAGGGACCACGAATGTAATTTAGCTGAATTAACGTACGAATTTATAGTTTACAACGGTTCATTTTTTTTTCTTTCACTTATACCCATTGTTTTAGTTGAAGTTTTTAAATATTAATTATAAATATATATTTTTTACGTCATTTTATATGATTTATCTTGTTCAACTGTCAATTTTATCAAACATTTTAAATTAAATCAACTAGTTTATCAATAATTCCATTAATTTTATATTCTAATATTTATATTCATTTATAATAAATAATTTGTTTCAAATAATTTGTTTAACAAGAAAATAATTTGTTTCAATTGGTTCATTTTATATTATAAAAAAGAATTGATTTACTTCAATAAAATAATTCCATTAATTTTATATTCTAATATTTATATTCATTTATAATAAATAATTTGTTTAACAAGAAAATAATTTGTTTCATTTGGTTCATTTTATATATGTTATCAACTAATTTATCCACCGCTATTTTTATAAAAATGAACCTAAGATTGTACATTTGCGTCTTGATTTGTTTCACCTTCCAATTTCAACATATGCCCCTATCTTTCCTTGCGTTGGTCTAGATATATTTTCTATATGAATTATTTTTTTATTAGAATGCATTACTACATTACTTTCTTATTTTAAAGTTATTTAATATACACACGTTGTTGTATGGTCGATGATGGTACATATAAATATAGCCATTTTTTTATTCCCTTATTTGGATAAGTACATTTTTTAGTTTTTGCTAATTACTAATTAACGTTTGGAGAAACAATGAACAACTTCATATTAATTTATTCTTGTGCATCCTTTATATGGTAGAATTCAGGGTAATCATGCACGTAAAGTCAAAGAATTACGTTATGCTTAATTATGTTGAGAGTTCATGAAGAAACCTCTCTGGCCATTTTTCCATTATTCCAGGCATATATATATAAAAAAAAAATGTTGCCTTAGTGTGTAAAATTCTGAATCTTTTTTGCTTTTCTCTTACTCTAACTTCATTAATATAAATTGAACTTTCCATGAAGCATGATTCATTGCTTCCATTATAATTGTAGGACATATACCCTCTCTTGATCAACTCTTCTTCATTAACATTCCTTAATTTCAAGTTTGAAGGTTTTTCAGCTTCTCATGCCAACCTTTTAGGCCTTCTTTATTTACTTTTTTGTCTTTGGTGGAAAAAAAATAACATGTTTACCGTAAAATGATGGTGCTATTGAAATTTTAATTAGTTGTACAAAATATTTTCTTATTGTTATGTAATAAAACTACAATTAAGATTGTCTTTTAATGTTAGTTTTTTATTCCCAATTAACCACATATCAATACATTGATTTTCTAATAATAGTCCCTATCATGCACATTTCCAAGTTTTGAGTGATTAATTTGTAAGAAAAATAATATACAATTAGGAGTATATACAATGTTAGATGTAATAAATATTGTAAGGTGCCAAAAACTAGTTCAAAGTCCAATTTCGCAATTGGTTAGATATTTTCATAAGGAACCAATTCAAGTGGCATGGAAAAGACCAAGAATTGGATGGACAAAATTAAATTTTGATGGATCTTGCAAAAGTATAAGTGGAAAAGCAAGCATTGGAGGGGTGATTAGAAATCACAATGCAGAATTTATGCTTGGCTATGCCGAATCAATTGGACAAGCAAATAGTACAATTGCTGAACTTACTTCAATTAGGAGAGGACTTGAACTACTCCTTGAAAATGGTTGGAAATATGATATTTGGCTTGAAGGGGATGCATTAACATTACTTGATAATATTAGGAAAAAGAGAAAAGTTAGATGCATTGAAGTACAAAGACATGTAAGTTACATAAATTCTTTTCTTCTACCTGAATTTAAGAATTACACTATGACTCACATATATAGGGAAGGGAATAGGGTAGCTGATAAATTTGCTCAAATGGGGCATCACTTGGATGGGCCTAGAATTTGGAGGGATGTTCCCCCTGATGAAGTCTTAGCTATTATGCTTGAAGATGCTCAAGGTAAAATTAATCTTCGAAGGAAAGGATAATTTTTCAAATATAGTATAATTACATTAATATTATTTTTGTTTGTATATATAGGGATACAAATTCTTTTTGGGCAAGATTATGTACATAGATATAGGTGTAATATATATCTGTAAACATACACATGTATATTGGATGTATAAATGAAATTATTTGTTGGGAGAAGTTTTTTGTTTTTTTATTTAATAAGTTGGGAGAAGTTGGAAGCAATTCAGAAAGTACATCTTCACTTGTACTAATTGAGATTCTTGTAAATTATTTTGTGGATGAATTTAATACATGTGTTGTTAGCTAATAAATTTTACACTAACAAATCGATCGATTATTTTATAATGCCATTTTTTTATTTTAACTAGATATGTGTGAAATGACAAAATATAATTTTCCATGCATATTTTTGTATGTCCATTAAACTTTTTTTACATTATAATTAGTGTGATATAGCAAAAGCGATTTGAGCGAGAGGAAATGAAATAAAGCTTCAAAATCTTTAAGGTATTAAGGTATTAGTTATATAAGTTTTTTTTTACTTATATATTATTAAAGTTCTATTTTTCTATTCATAGTTAAACTCATATTTAAAGTTGACCCATCAATAGATATACGTAGAGATAAAAAATATTTATTCTTTTCACTTAATAAAAAAGGTATATTCAATAATTTTATCAATTATAACTTATCAACTTATAATATATATATATATATATTGAATCTCTAAATAATAATAAATAAATAAATAAAAAATTTCGTTTGTATGAAATAAAATAAAAAAAGTAACTTGTGGGTTCATAAAAGTAATAAGATTCAACAAAGAAATGTTACACTTTTGTTGGTTTTGAACTTAATTTAATGCATGCATACATACATATAAACTAAATTCACTTAACTTATTTAGATGTGACTAGAAAAAAAATGGTGTGACTAGTAAAAAGTGAAACTGTCATAAGCTTAGTGTGCATTGTAGGAGTTGCTGATGCTGCGACCAAGTATCAATTTTCAGTGACCGGATCACATTTCAAGCCCACAAACGATCAAATATCATATACCAATACCATATATAATTCTCTAATTGAAATTATTTTCATTTCTCAACAATCCAAAGATCTAGTTGGAACATAGATTCAGAGTAAACATTGCGATATCAAACATTTGTTTTTGAAGGATATTCAGAGTAAACTAACTTTTTTTCTTCCTCTAACAAACAAATTACTAACATTTGACATTTGTCTGTAAAAAACTTTTTCAAACATAAAAAAATATTTAGTACCAACATATATTATTTGGATGGGGATATGTTGAGAGCAAGCAAGGCGGTCTTAATAAACTTCTAAAAAATATAAGTAATTATTTCTAGTGGAATTAAATATAAACTTTAAAAAAATATAAATAATTAATTGTAATAAATAATTAAGACTTATATACATCAATCTCTCTTCTAAAAAGAAAATGAGAAAACGTAACTCATAAGTATAGAGCTGAAAACGTGAGAATAAGATAATAGTACAAATTAATTTCATTCTAGTACAATTGAGTAGTACAATTTTTATTTAATTTCATTTTAGTACAATTGAGTAGTACAATTTTTATTTTGAAAAGTACCAGTATATTTTGAAAGAGCATGTAGTAACACCTAACAACTTGTGAAGTACCATCCATTAAAAAAAAAATGTCAAGTACTACCGAAATTTGAAGGTAGTACAAAATCGATGGAAGTTGGTGTAATGCATCATGGCATTGCTTACGAGCCATTTCATGTCAATATATATAAATAGCATATCATATGTAATTGTTTTGCAAGGAAATATATTTTCCATATTGGAGAAACATCATTGAGTGCAGCGTTGATGAAATCCTAAATACTAGCAACTATATTGTGCATATCTTAAAAAGATATGTCGAATATTAGTATATGTTTAATTTCATCGACACTGTACTTAATTATGTTTTTTTTATTTTAAATATGGATTCATTACATGCTTCTCAATTTCTTTTATTTTATATCTTCTGCAGTAATTTAATTAGTTACATGTTTAATATATTTGTTGGTATGTTTCTCTCTTTTAATTACTATATACTAACATGTTCGTCTCTTTTTCTCTCTTTTTTTAATCAATAAAATTGTTAGTGAGACAGATGGAAAAGAATAGGGATAGCCATGGTGGAAATAATTGTACTAAACCATTCTCTAAGATCCATTATGACTTGTTCACATCAATGGTGAGACTCATTAGCATTCATCTATTTAAATTGAGAGTAGATTTTGCACAAAATATCGAGGGAGTCGGGGAGTAAAGAAGTTTTAAAGTCATATATTTTTTTCAATGTTTCATACCATTCATACATAGTAGACAATTTGAAAAAAAATTAGAATTATAATTCTCACAAATTTTACAATTTTCACAAGTCACACAATTTTCACAAGTTACACAATTCACACAAATTTTTAGAACTTCATACAATTTAATCAAATAAAATATATCTATTCTATGATTTTAATCTTTGTTGAATATTTTTTTTTTGAAAAATACATCAATTTTCTTATGTTTAAATATCGTCTCACTTTTAAAAAAAATACACATATTAATTAAAATTATTTACAAATAAAAAATACTATCACACTTTATCGTATATCAATAGTAAATTGAATTGCTAAATAGAAGTTAGAGCATGTGCGTCATAAACATATTAATTTTATTATATTTTATTAATATAAATTTAAAATGAATAAGAACAATTTAAAGAAAAACGTTAAAAAAGAGAGGTTATATATATAAAAAAAATATATAGGAATTAACTTTCAACGAATTATTTTTTTTTATAAAAAAGATCCACTTGATAAGTATAAATATAAAATGAAGATTGCGACTATTAGTTGTTTGAACTCAACCCCTCATATCTATGTTTTATATAAATTATTAACTATTAACTTTCAAAAACAATTGAGTACTGTAGACTACTCTCCTTGAAATCGCATATCCAACTAATAGCTATACATTGACAAAAACAAATAAAGTTTTTTATCATTATAGTTTCCAAATAAAAATGTTTCTTTTGTGAAATTTTTAATAAAAAAGTATGGAGCACTCTATACTTCATGCATTCAATTTTGAAACCAAAATTCTTTTCACCCATCGAGAATAACATTCATTTCAGGGTTCTAAAACATATTTATTCTACAATTGAATCAAAAATATCGGCTTCTTTTCAGCATAAAGAAATATTTGTCATATACTCATCAAATTTTCTATGTCTAATTTACTATACTAAACTTGAAACTTAAAAAGAAAATTTAACAAAAAAATCTTTACAATTATTGGTTTCTGATACAAAATATTTATTACATTTTACAGAGATAGTAACATCACTCATTGGCATACTGTTGCAGATTTGTCTATGAGATTTTGCACTATAAAAAACATTGACTTATGATTTGAGACATAAAAAAGAAAAATAAACACTACTACTATATTATATACATCTACAATAACTACTAAAGCCTGCCATTACTCCCCTGCATTGGCTATACATGAATTACATTATTTATATAAACTCAATTTGAAAATCAAATACTGAATGCTATAAGTTGCAACATTTAATTGATTTCAGTAAAGAAAAACTTCAACTCCAAGAAACGATTCTATCCAATCAATTACACAATATAAGCAAGTTGAAACGTGCAGTGATCATATAATTTACAATCAAATTCAACACAGAAATAAAACAAAAAAAATAACCATAGAAAAAAATAAAATTAAAGTGAAAACAAAGTTCAGTTCCATAGCATTGTTTTCTATCAGAAGAGTTTTTGAACTTTATGATAAACTCACTAAGCAAAAAGATATAGAAAAGATTTTGTAGAGTCCAAATCCTGATCACAGTAGTTCCTATATATTGAGAATTGCGAGACTAAACAAAACTCTCTAGTTGTTTAAATTGCAAACAACAATTTGCAATGCCATAAACACTTTTTGAATTAGGGTGCAGTCGCGTAAGACGATCCAAATTCCATATAAATACATTATTAACTACTTACTAACACTTCGACATTTAGGATATGTCGCAGTAGAGAATCCAAAACGGATATAAATCATAAATTGTTCGCGCCGCGATACAAAAACCAAAATCCAATATAAATCACAAATTGTTCAACGTTTGGCTTTTAGGGCACGCCGCGACAGAGGATCCAACTTTTATACAAATCATAAACTCTATTCCTCTGCGTGTTCCCTTTCACTTTCCTCAGCAAAAAATTTCCCCAGAAAAATCCCAATTCCTATCAGAAAAAAAAAAATTTAAAAAAAAATTCGATAATTATATTGATGGGGAAAAAATCAACGAAGGAGGATGTGAAAGTAGAATGTCCACCGGACAACCTCCGGTGCAGCCGTACCGACGGACGGCAATGGCGGTGCCGGAGACCAGCGATGGAGAACGTGAAGCTTTGCGAGATTCACTATCTTCAAGGTCGTCATCGTCAGAATAAAGAGAAGGTTCCAGAGTCACTGAAACTACAGAGGAACATGAGGATGAAGAAGAAGAAGAGGAAGAACAAAAACGACGTCGTGGAGATTAGGTCAAAGAAGAAAAAGAAGAAGAAGAAGAAGAAGGATATTGATGTGCAATTGGAGCTGATAAAAATGGTTCTTCAAAGAGAAATTGAGAAGAAGAAAAATGTGAATTGCAACAACAATGAGGAATCAGAATTGGATTACAGTGAAGGAGAATTGAGGAAAGAATTACCCAATGGGGTTATGGAAATTGCTCCTGTTTCAACACCTCGTGATATTGATTTTCACTGTCATGTTACACCGCGTTACTTCAGGTCCAAGAATGTTGATAGAAGGGTCCCTTTTGATAATTTGCAGGTTGGTTTTCAATTTTGACTTTTTTTTTCATTCACTAATGTGTGACTGTGACATTTTACTAATGTGTGTTTTTTTGTTTGTGTCTGATTGTGTTTTTTATTTAAGGATGTTTCAAACTTGAAGAAGGGTAGAAGGAAGAAGTGTCATTGGTGCCAGAGTAGTGATTCATGGAATCTGATCAAATGTTCAAACTGCCAGAAACAGTTTTTCTGCATGGATTGCATTAAAGAACGGTTGGAGCTTCATTTACACCCATGTTTTTAGCATGAATTTGAATATTTGATACCCTGTGATATTATTATCTGTTGTGCATATATGGTTAATTTCATTTATTTTTTGCTTTATTTTGTTGGTAGTAAGGTGGTTTATAATCAACATTGTAGAGTATACAGACTTAAAGTATATTTTGGAAAATGCTGAGGCTTGAATTTTAAAAAGTTTGTTGGAGATTATTCATTATACTTAATAAGAATTAAAAGTTTTCATCCCTGTGTTTTGTTTATCCAACTACATGTTATCTTCTGCACCGCTTTTCGAAATTATTGATTGATAATAACTAGTGCTAGGATAGTTACTACTGTAATTTCTGTAACCTGTACCTGTATGCTTATGATCAAAATATGACACACTTGTCAATTTATTGTTGAAACAAATTTAGGTATTTTGACACTCAAGATGAGGTTAAGATGGCGTGTCCAGTTTGTCGAGGAACTTGCACATGTAAAGATTGTTGGACAAGTCATGGTAAAGACAGTGAAAGTAAGGTCTGATATCAAATATCAATATTTTTGCGCTTGGATAGTTTTTATATTTTATTTAGCGGCACTTGTTGACGCTTAATTTTATGTCTCATTGTTTCAGGATCATTTGGCTGGTACTAGCAGAGTTGATAGGATATTGCATTTTCATTATATGATCTGTATTCTCCTTCCTGTACTAAAACAAATAAGTGAAGACCAGCATACAGAGCTCGAAACAGAAGTGGAAATTAAAGGTAGTAACTATCACTCTTCTGATTTGGAAGTTTCTGAATAAATTTTATTTGTTAGATACGGCTATCATAGATGACGTTATGTGTGACAGGGAAAAATAATTCGGATATTCTCATCAAGCAGGTCGAATTTGACTGCAAAGAGAAAAATTACTGGTAATCTTTTTTCTGTTACTACTGTTACACAATTTCAAATTACTTTCTAGTGTTGCTTGCTAACATAATAAGTATTTATGCACTTGTCTCAGCAACTACTGCAAAACACCGATCCTGAATCTTCACAGAAGGTGCCTTTGTTGTTCCTACAGCCTTTGCTTAAGATGTTGTCAGGCAATAAGTCATGGAAGCATCTTTGACCATATAAATTCTTCGATGTCCAAGTTACCTGACAAAATGGACACTTGCGTTGCTAGTGAAACTCACCTTTTGGATGATATGACCATTTCTAGTGACAATGTAATCGATACTTCAATGTTACATGATTCGACTGGTTGTAATGGTACTAATAGTGTATCATGCCCTCCTACCGAACTAGGTGGCTGTGGTCATAGCTACCTTGATTTGAGATGTGTTTTTTCCTTAAGTTGGATCGAAGAAATGGAAGTGAAGGCTGAAGAAATTGTTTGCAGCTACGACGTTCCTGAAATTTTGGATAAAAATTCATGTTGTTCACTTTGTATCGACGACGATGATAGAACTAGCAGATATAAGCAATCGCAAGAAGCGGCTCGAAGAGAAGATTCTAATGATAATTTCTTATTTTATCCAACAGTTTTTGATATTCGTAGCGATCATTTTGAACACTTTCAGAAACACTGGGGAAAAGGCCATCCTGTAATAGTGCAAAATGTGCTCCGAAGTACGACACACCTCAGCTGGGATCCTCTGGTCATGTTCTGTACATATGTTGAGAGGAGCATTACAAGATATGAGAATAATAAGGACTTACTTGAAGCTTGTTTGGATTGGTGGGAGGTCAGTTTATAAACTAATTGTTTGTTATTTTGATGCTATTTAAGTTTTTTTTTGTCTTAACCCCCCAGTTCTCTGATAATCCAAAATTAGGCTAGGAGGCAAGTAAAGTCTAACTAAGAATTGTTCCAACTATAGTTTGAACTTGGGTACCCGTGATCGATTCAACATTCATTGGAGTTCATTAACCACTTAGAAAACTATGTATTCCAATTATTTAATGTATTTAATAATATATACTACATTATAATGACCATAGTTATTGCTGTTCATAATTGGAAAGCATTGGCGGTGTGAATATAGACATTGTTCAACTGTGCTATTCATTTTCTTAATCATGATGGAGCTACCCTTGAACCAAAAGGCCATTGCTAAAAGTATATTATTTTGGAACTCTTACTCTTGCAGGTGGAAATTAACATTAGACAGCATTTTACTGGTTCTTTTAGATGTAAACCTCAGAAAAATTATTGGCACGAGATGCTGAACCTTAATGGATGGTTATCTTCCCAACTATTCAAAGAACAGTTTCCATCTCATTTTGCTGAAGTAATTGGTTCTCTTCCAATTCAAGAATACATGAATCCCAGGTCTGGTCTTCTGAATATAGCTGCACATATGCCAGAGGGGAGTGCTAAACATGACAAAGGCCCATATGTCTATATTTCTCATCGATGTGCTGACAAAGAAGCTTATTCCGTGTTAAATCTCTCTTATCACCCATATGATGTGGTATGTTCCCTTTCTATGATTGCATTTGACTTCTTGAATATATCTGGAATAAAAATTTCATGAACTTTGTTTATTTTGTCGAAACTTGGAAAGGAAGTGATTTCAAATATCACGGAATATGCTTCTGATATTTCAACTGGTACTTAGGTACACCACAAATGATACTTGCAATGAAAATTTCTACATTGTCTCCTTTTGGTATACTTGCATGTATTATTCAATGTTTGAATCATTGCAAAAAGATTCCTGTCAAATAGCACTGCTCCATGCCTCCATTGTACTTTGTGAAATAATTTTATGCAGATAACAAATGCCATTTACTATGTTGGATTTGTAATTCCAGGTTAATATGATGGCACATACCTCAGATGTTCCTCCCTCTACCGAACATCTTACTAAAATAACTAAGTTATTGAAAAAGCACAGAACTATGTGTCAAAGGGGGTCTTCGAAGATTACTACTGAGCATGCAGATGACAGTGATCAAAAGGAACCAGAGAATATTGTAAGAGAAGGAACCGAATTTTATAGGAGAGTCAATAGAACATCTTACATCTCTACTGAAGTGAACAATACTTTCAGCAATGGAGGATGTGGTTCCGGTTCTGATTCTGAAAAATCACAAACCTCTGTAACTTTCAACGAGACAGTTCGAAGCACTGAAATGTTTTCTGTGGCCCAGTGGGATGTGTTCCGAAGACAGGATGTACCAAAGCTTTTAGAATACCTCAAACGACACGCTGATGAGTTTTCTTATAACAATGAATATGACAGCAAGAAGGCAAGTTACAAAGAAGACAATTCCTTAGCATGGTCTTGTTTGAGTTGATGATATGATTGATTTTTATCTCTCTTATGCAGATGGTTCACCCGATTCTAGATCAGAGCATCTTTCTGGACACTACTCACAAAATGAGACTGAAGGAGGAGTTCGGTAAGTATATCCATAACCCATGTGTTTGTATCATCTATTAGAGGTCTGTTCAAACTGACTTATTTGAACTCATCTACCTGCATATACACATGTGAGATTGGTTGAGAGAATTTATAAAAACAGCTTATAATATGTCCTGTCCGTAAGCTGTTTTCAGCTTATTTCTACAAGCTCTTTAGGATAGCTTATGAAAATAACTTATAGCTTATATGAAAACGCTAATGCTATAAACACTTAATTAAGTTGTTATAACTAACGCTGACTCACCTTCCACTGTTGCCAGATATCGAACCATGGACGTTTGAGCAACATGTCGGAGAAGCTGTCATCATTCCTGCTGGATGTCCATACCAGATTAGGAATTCTAAGGTCTCTACTAACACTTCTATATTAAAAAAATTCTCACCTTATTTGTTTCTTCTAGTCAATTAAGACAGCAAAATATTTGAACTATTCTTGAATAGATATACATTCTTTTTAAACGTGATTTATACACTTAAAATTTTGCTTACATTTTCAATTTTGAAAGCTACATTTAATCAAATGAGTTCTCAAGATTTTATGAATGTACCAACACTTACATTTTAAAATTGTATGAATATATGACAAGTATTTGATTCTTGATATCCAGTGTTGTGTTCATGTGATATTGGAATTTATGTCTGCTGAGAGTGTTGCTGAGTATATTCCATTGACTGATGAGATTCATCTGCTTCCAGAAGACCACAAAGAAAAAGCTGACAATCTGGAGGTGGCCTACATAATAATAATCTAATTATTTTTCAATTCCTGTATTCTTCTGTCAGATATATAAAATTGACAAGAGTTTGTTTCTTTTTTTTATGTACATGAAAACAGGTGAAGAAAATGGCTCTTCATAGCATAAAGACAGCAATAAAAGAAATACGTGAGCTCACTTCCAATCCAAAACATTGATTGATTGCACAAGCTAAAATATATTCTTAGATACCTTTGGAGCCTGAGTTCGATTCTTTTATAGATTTTTATTATCAGAACTCTTTTCAGATTTAGTAAGGTACTTCAATAGATTATTTTTTTTTTACTGTTGGTAGGTACTTCGGTTGATTACTCTGAGTTTCTATTCTTTTTTATTGGATTGTGGTGACATTTTTGCCTTACCTGAATCTGAAATAAATAGTTTCATGGTATATATGTATTCAACTGTTTAAAATTTTGAAGTTTATCAGTTCAGTTGCTCTGCTTTTTTTAGCAGGGTTTAGCTTGCATGAAACATTACAAGTACAACCATTGTCAATGTTCATAAACAGTTTGAGATGCTGTATTAACAGTAAAACTGAGATTTGTTTTATGCTGTATCATCAGAATAATAACTTAAATGAAAATCATGTATTTTTTGTATAATTTAATTAAGAGGATTAAATTGGTCAATTTACAATGTATAATCACAAAAGTTTTAAAAATCAAGAATTTTGGTCGACAAGTACACAAATAAACTCAATGAAATAATAATATTATATTAATATATTAAAAATTCATTTACATTCATTTGCAATGAAATAATAAATAAATAAAATGAGTACCTACAAGTACATTTCACCATTGTAGAAGTATTCATGCTTCGTAGGCTTATAATATGAAAGTTTAGGGTTCAAATCCGATAAAATTAACCTAACAATTAATTTACTTTAACATTTGCTTAACAACAACGACAAGATAAGATAGAAGCAAAATTGTATCAAGGGTAGTTTATCGTGATTTTTTCTGTCGAGGTAATCTTTTTACTTTTTTCAGGCCAAATTAGTAATTTTGTATATTATATATTTATTGCATTTACACCGTAGGACTGTGCTTCATTTTCTATCTACTTCAGCTGGATATTTACGCACATGATCATTAACTAAATTATCTATACAAAGAGTGTTTTAGCATTCAGCACCTCTACCTAGACCAAAGTATTTAAAAAAAAAAGAGATTGAAGAAATTTTCTATTAATGACTGTGACAGAAATTTTCTAGAAGGAATTTGAACTTGATACCTTAAAATTACAAGGCTATAAACTCTTACCATTAAACTACCACCACAATTGATAATCAAGAAATAGATAAAACTTATGATTAAAAAAATTGTCTTAAATTTGATGGATCAGAAATTGTAATTGTTATTTGATATAATTTTGAAAAATTGATGATGTAATTTATCTTTCTGAATGTAGTATAGTTTTTTTATAACAGTCCTGTATGAAAAATGAGGTTCAATCTGGCACTTTCAAACACAAATAAATAAATAACGATACAGAGAAAATAAAAGACTGCATAGATAAAGAATTAAGATAATGAGCTCCTGATACAAATTTACCTAAGCTAAATTATACTACTTCCTGACATCTTTAGTAAAAAATAACTAATAATTATCTTGTTTGAGAGTTTGAAATGGAATTCCAAACGTCGGAATTTACTAATATTAAATGAAAATGACGAGACAGGGTGTTGACCATTGTTACAGTTCAAACCAGTACAGTATTTACTTTCAATTCCAAGTTTCAAACAAGCATAGCCACAGTAAGAAAGGTGATCAATAAACTTGTTAACCTTCTACTTTACATTGTAAATCATAGGGTCTCAATTCCTATCTTGTTCATCAACTGCAAAATAAGGTAGAGAAGGGAGAGAACTAATCACCGCTTTATTTTTCCATTTTTTCCGTAAACACTGTGATTCTCACAAAATAACTGTTAAAAATTAAACAAAAAAAATACAGGGGATAGAATTTTCAAAGAATAATATTTTGGAAAAAAAAAAACAAACGGCAATCTTGAGAAGGCCCTTAGGACAAGAGATGTTTTTGGGGGTTATGTTGTCAAAATTGTTTCTCAAGAGCCTCAACAAAGAAAAAAACTCCTCTAGTTAAGGGGCCATGAGTCCATCAATTGTGTAAGAAAGATCCTTTGCCCAATCAGCTCTAAGCAGCAAAGTCTGCAGCGTCTGCATCACATTGTATCCAGGATCAAGCTTGCGTTGCCAACCCTACAAATTATACAATTATTACAAATATTAGGCAAATCACATCAGCAAATAGATATCATACAAAAATCCTAAGGAGCATGCACCAGGAAAAGTTATATCTTTTCTAACTAGTCTTGCACGAATAATGCTGGTAGAAAAGTTAAAGTTTTTCACATCCTAATTATAACTTGTAAGTATGGTCACATGATATTAAGAGAATGTGGCAATAAGAAGAAAAATAATTACCTCAAGAACCAAGGTCGTCACCATGACAGTACAAACATTACCATCAATATTAACTCTGTGACGCCTAACTTTCTCAAGTAATTGTTCCATGCACTCTGCAGGATGAACCAGGTCACCTTCTGGGGTTCCCCAAAAAGTAAATGCCTCTTCCACTTCCTGTTAGAAAAACAAGGAAATAACAAATGAAATAGTGCAAAATCATAGTCAACGACAACTACATGCAAATTTATTGTAAAATAGAATGATATTTGACATTCAGTTTCAGTCGGTTATTCCCATTATTAGCCTATATATGATTTATTCATGTGCATATATGTTTTGACAATAGATATCACAAAATAAAACTATAATAAGTTTTTTGAAGGGAATTGAACATGATAAGATCCCACAAAAAAAAACCATGTATACTAGTTTATCTCCACAATTGTTGCCTTCACAAAAAATATGAGAATAAATGAAACTCAGCCTACTAGTGGACAGCAAAACATCTCTCCACCTATTCCAAAGCCTCCAAGGAACAAACCAAACAGATTAAAATGCAGCAACCACAAGCATTAAATCACATTATGTAATTAATGTGAGCCTTTGGGAAAAAAATTAATAATGTAAGTTGGATAAAAAAAAATTAATAATACAAGATGGAAAAAACTACCTCAATGAAAGCCTTTGGATTAGGACATTTCTGTTGCTTTGATAAACTGAGTGCGCATTCTGCAGCAGTCCGGCCATCCCGGCGGGCAACAGCTTTGAAAAATTCCAGTAAATTTACCCTATCACTGCCAGAGAGTTCGGCGGTCATGCCTACATCCAGGAAAATTACATGAGGCTTTGATTTGAAAAGTCGTTTGCTAGACTTGCCCCGAACAAGGATATTTCCAGGATGCATATCTGCATGAATGAAGTTGTCCACCTGAAAGAAGACATTGCATGGTCTATGAAGCTGGAATTTTATGGTGTTCCAAATTTAAAACTACTACAGGAACCATGCTGCTTCTACTTCATACTACTTTAACCTTTTTTAGCTGTCATTTTAAGGTTAACTACCCACAGCAATAAAACCAATAAAATCTATTACTTTTGATGTAATTATTTGTCTTTTTCTATAATATCCTTACCTATTTATTATCTCATTCCACCTATTTTTCTCAGCAATAAATAGTAAAGGATATTATTGACAAAACAATATATTTAATGTTGCATTGAAGTTTGAAAACAACTAATAAATACAAACAAAATTCTTCTAACACTTAGTCCTTTACGGTGCATAATAAATCAACAATTCCCAACATGACACTATCTAAAACCATAAGATAGCAATGGCATGAAAATTTGCAAATGAGAGTTATTTTACCAGAAGCATCTTCAAAAGTGCATGAGTCCCTATGTGAGCAAGAGCAGATTTAAAATGTTCATGTCCTTGAAAATCATCAACATAATGTGCGACACTTTCTCCCTTTTCATATGTTTCCACCAAAACAGCAGGGTGCACAAGTGGATAGACAGGCTTAGGGAAAGAAACATCCTTCCATCTTCGGAAATTATAAATAAAGCGGCTCAAATGGGCAGCTTCCCTAGCAAGGTCAACTTGGGACATCATGAAAACTGCAAACTGTTGTACACTCTCATCTAATCTTAACCACTTAAGTGCAGGAATGAGCTTCGAAATTTTTGCCGCCGTATTGATAATAGCAAAATCCCTTCTGATTGAGTCTCCAACACCAGGATGTCTAACCTTCACAGCAACAAGCAGTGGTTTCGCTTGCTGACCAGGATAACGATATTTTAATGAAGCACGGTGCACTTGAGCAATGCTTCCAGATGCAACAGGAAGCTCTTCAAAATTGTCAAAAATTTCAGAAAGTTTTCGGTTAAATGCTTTTTCTATAGTTTTCTTTGTGTAACTGAAACTATGCTCAGGAGCTTTACTATGAAGTTCAGAAAGCTTAGTGCATAGATCTCGAGGAAAAAGATCAGGCCGTGTAGCTGCCCACTGACCCCATTTTATGAAAGCAGGACCTGATTTTTCTAGTGTTCGATGAACAACGTGGAGCCACAGTTTCCTGAACTTCGGTCCAAAGTAATCTGCAAACGGTGCCATCAAAATGCTCGGAGAGAATAATATGGCTAGATATAGAGCTCTCACTAATAAGATAAGACCTTCAACTATCACGAATGTAAATGTAAACAAATAATTATACCCATCTTGTGCACGCATATACAATGCATCCTGTGATGGGTAACGTTCTGCATCTCCCCAACTTCTCTGAGACAATGCAAGCTCGCCACATGTAAATGCAAAAATACCAGGAACCAGCAAATAAGAGCGAGCCAAAGCCAAGCTGACCGCCTGAGCAATCATGTTTATGGTGGGAGAAAATGTACAATCACCACTGGAACAGTACTTTCTGTACAGCCTTCTCCAAGCAATCTGAGAATGATGCGTGACTGCATTACTTGATGAGCTTACAGAAAAGTTTCTAAAAGAACAGCATTTGTTAAAGCTTTCCCTTGGCGCAAGCCACAAAAATGAATTACGTGCTTCACTATGAAATTTATAATACATATAGAACCGGCAGTGGTGGGTATTTGGTCCAACCGAGGCAATTGGCCCATTTCTACTCACTTCCAGATATCTGCCTCTATTTATTCTATGAACAGAATGAGCAGCGCTCTTTATCTTTCTAAGCATCAAAAATCTGCAAATGAATAATTATGTCAACTACAAGAATGTTGTTTTAAAACAACTATAAGAATGTTTCAATAACATATTTCAACTATATTTCCGTAACTTTAACCATAAATATGGAAAACAACCCATTCCTATGGAAATGCTAGTTATAATGACTTCTCTTCACTCATAAGCCAGAACCCAAGCATACAAGTAGATTAGCATCAAGGGCGCGTTTGTGAGAGCTTATTTATGTTTATCTTATGACATAAACACTTGTCTTAAGTGTTTGAGAAAGCTTATGAAAATAGCTTATAACATGAACATAAGTTATTTCAACTTATTCCGATAAGCTACTCAAGATAACTTATAAAAACAACATAACCACATTTCCTCTTTTATTATAGAAATAACTTTTATATGGCCATTTATATGACAACCACTTATTCAATAAGTACTTAATTTAGCTATTTACCTAAATACACCCTAAATATTATATGAGTATACTAAATGTCTAATCCTCAAAAAGGTGTCAAGAGGTTGAAAACTAAGTTGATGCAGAGTATAAAGTGCCCAAACTATTTGTTCCTCATTTCTTGGAATCTCCACCACCAAATCATAGGAAGTTAATGATGTCAGATATTTCAGCTACAAGGTAACGAATGTTGTTTTTAGATCAGATCTCTACATATTCAATTAAAAAACATTACACTCTAAAGAACAAAAAATAGGTCAGAGAGAACATTTTCATTACTCTGAACAAAAATGTATGTGTGATGAATTGTTGGAGAATCGTCGATTACACCTCTTTCATGGTACCGTAGAATTGAAAAAGCATTGGAAATTCAACAATTCACAGTATTTATTCAACTCCAGATGCATTTTATTCACACATCAAACTACAACTCAGCCCAAAAATTAAACGACTAATTTTTTTTTTAATTTGATCAAATAAACGAACCAGCGCCTATTCAATAGCAATAATATCTGCTACGCAATCATAAACATAAATATTTTTCCAAAAAAAAAAATAATCATCATAATTACCGAAAACGCAAATGAAAAGTAGATCAAAATTGAGAATGAAAAAACGGAGGGAAGGGAGAGAGAAAACCTAAGGAGGAAGAGAACATGCTAGTTTGGTGAAGAATGGGAAAACGCGATTAAGAAGCTGAGCCTCAGTTTTGTGCGATTCTGAATGTAATTGTGATTGTGAAAACCCGTTCTGTTCTAGAGGCGGTCATAACTCAAACTACAAGAAACAAACCCTAAGGCCCAAGAAATTAATTAATTTTTTTTTTTGCCTATCACAATGTTTTTTAAACAAAATAAACTATGGTCAAATAAATAATAATGTATAATATAGTAATACAAAGTCATATGTTTATTTGTATTGTCTAACTCAATTAATAAAAAACTATTATGTTATTTGATTGACTATCTTTTTTCATATTCAAATGTTAGACTTTGCATATATATCTATCACTCCATTAATCTAAGAATTGGCTTAGATTAATATGCACGCTTAATCTTTTTGTTTCCCACTTATATTCAATTATATTACTTTATTTTATTAAAGAATAAGAGTTACAAAAGGATGGTAATAGAATATATAATTCGTTCAAGTATGATTATCTCTAATAAAATAAATTATTTATGCATACATGTCAAACTCATTTTATTTTAACTAAAAAAATATACACAACCACTACATGTCATCTCTTTTAATTTGTTTGATGCTTCCTTGTCTATTTTTTTTTATAATCTTTGTCTTTTTCTTTATTATAGCTTAATAATAAAAGTTTAAAATTATAATTTTAACGAAATGAGTTCGATTTCACTCAAAAATATTAGTGAAGTGGTAATTGATATGGTAACATAATTATACACTATTAAAGTGTGTCAGTAATATAAATCAATTAAGGAGGGCAAAACTAAGAACAATTCATGACCACACTTGCATACCGTTTCACGGAAGCTACACATGCGGTTGTGTATATTAGACAACGTGTCTCTTTTTTAAGTGCATAAATAGGTTAAAGCAATGTGTATTGTTGTTTAGCCACACAAAAAAGTGTACATATTTTATCTGAAATTAAATTTTGATGAAGTAGTGGTGCTTTAGAATAAGGCATAAAATATTATAAACTTTATTAGATAATTATAAAATAATTTATATTTATGGAGATGGAATTTATAATTTATTAAATTTAATATATATTTTTTTATTATGAAATAAATTATTAAAGTGAAGTTTATATTTTAGTAATAACTATTAAAAAATTTATGTATTTATACTAATTAGTGAAGTGTAAGGTTGATTATTATATAGAGGTCAACATTAAATAAACAATTCAAAATATATATTTAGTTGTAAAGTATGGAGAAAAATAAATGTAATTGACATAAATGATTGAAGTAATTTTTAAATTAATCTAATTAAATAATGAAAAGTACATAAACAAATAACTATTTTATCGATATAATTATGGTACACCCAATGTTGTCATGGTGGAATTTCAAAAAGTTCTTAATGGAAGTATCAAAACAAAATAAATAATAAAACTTTATAGAGTCAAGTCAATATGTAATATATAAGTAATGGTTTGATATATAAGTCAAGATATACGTGTATTATAATTTCTTTCACTTTTATTTAAAAATATGTTCAATAGAGATACTGATAATGATAATTAAATACATATTTCTATTTTAATTAAATAATTTGTAAATAATTATATTTTAACTAATTAATTAAAATTATCCCTTTTATATAATTTATATAATAAATTATAATTAATATAATAATTTTTTGCAGACTTTATCAAAATGTTATTCGAGAGACAAATAAATAATCAAATATATCATTTAAACAGTTGATTATTAAAATATTATTTCTTAATTTATTGATAAAAAATATTTATCTTGTATAGGTAATAAAAAATGATAGTTGTATTTTTGTCATATGTGAATGATAGCCTACAATAGTAGGACACTGTGACTCTTAAAGGTGATGGCTTCGATTTGAGTGTCTATTGGGTGGAAGAGATAGAACTCAAAGAGAGCACAACAATGGTGATGGCACGACCTCATGTTACCAGACAATATCAGTGTGTCGCGAGAAAGTTGTTAGTGTTGGAGATGAAATTTGTAGAAATGAAGAAGACCGAAAAGAAGAGTTGGTTCTTTTGAATTCTTTTTTTTTATTTTTTATTTTTTTTAAGATGGGTCATAATTAAGGTGGATTAGAATTATTTTTATTTTTGTCGAATTAGCCTTTTTTTATAAAAGAAATTCAGGATAAAAATTAAAAATTATACTCTACATTTATACTCTTATTTCACATTTTATGTAAATTATCAATTTTTCTATTTTTTTCAAAAAAAAAAACTTATTTGATTCTTTACTAAATTCAACTTTAATTTTCGAGTACATAAATATATTTTCAAAATTTTAAATTTTGTGTAATGTAAAACTTGTTTAATAAATATTTATGTTTTAAAAAATTAATAAATTTTTTTTTAGAATATAAATATATTTTAGAAATTCAAACTTTATGTATCAATTTCTTTTTTAAGTTTTTCAAAACAGTTTAAATTTTTTTTATATATAATTGTATTTTTTAAATTTAAAATTTTGTGTTTCAAATTAAAAAATTATAAAAAATTTAAATTTTATATTTAAAACTTTCTAAATACACTTGTGTACAAAGAAAACTTAAAAAAAATTATAGAACACAAATATGTACTACAAAATATAAAATTTGAATATTTTATTTAAAAATTAAATTATATTTTTTTATTAAAATACGAGATATATATGTAAGAGTACAGCGGAAAATTAAAAAAAATCATGTTACTTGCAATTATAACGATTAATAAAAAAATATAGAAAATTAAAATCAAAACAACCCATTTTAAAAGGACTTTAAGTCTATTATTTTTCATGTGTAACTGACTGCTTGTCAAGTTTGGGCTCATGTACCGCTCAAAAGGAATAATTGGGCTCATGTTGAAGTAAATTTTCTGATGATTGCAGTGTATTGTAGGCTTTAAGGTGCTTCCAGGTTTGGGCTGGCTCTATTTATGCAAGAAAAATTTATCCTTTATCCTGTACCGCATTTTTACACTTATACCCCTTTAATTTTTTGAAAATATTAACCAGAAAAAGATTTCCGGTATTATTTTCAGAAAACCTTTTTTAAATTTTTCATAATAATTAATAATTAATACATCATAAATCGTGACCGAGTTGTCATGATTCATAGACGATGAAGATTCAAAGTCAAGAAAAAAATTAGTTGAAATCAAATAAATATTAATAAAATAAAATAAATTAAAACAAAAAAATATTTAAAAAAAAATCAAACAGTTATCGAAAACACATGTTGATGAAGTTTTTTGGTGGCTTCTAGAAATATTAGATTGAAGTTTGTCGTAGTGGAAATTTTCCAAAAAACTTCATCCAAGTTTTACAGAGTAAAAGTTGTGTACCAGAAATGTTAAAATAAAAAAATTATAAATTTGTTATATATACAAGAATATTTTAGTATTTTCCTTTGCCTTTTGAGGGTACATTGATAAAGGGAGCATTCAGATAATATTAAGATATTTCTTAATTTATTTTAATCAAATTTAAAAAAATTTAATCAAATTTAAAAAATTTCAATCAGTAAAATTAATTTTAATTTGATTAGGTATAAATAATAGAAATGCCAAAACCATATTTCAACCAACCAATAATTAAACTCAAATGATTAAAAAAAAAAAGAAATATGCAATTAAGAAGAAAATGTTAAATATAAATAGCAATGCAATGTAATAAACTAACATAAATATTTAATATTATATTTTGTTTATAGCTAACCATATTGATAATATTTTTACCTATAGTGTTTTTAAATTGGATTAAAACAAATTAATCGATACCTTAACATTTGTAACAATTTTAAGAGAAAAGAAAAAAGGTAGAGAGTAAAATAGATAAGAGATGGAAAGAAATAATAAGAAAAATGAAAAGAAGAAAGATAGAGATAAGAATAATAAAGAGCATGTGTAGAAGAAAATAGTCACTTATTATTAAAACTATTATATTAAATAGTCACTAGTTATGAATTTGATTCTTGTCGATTACAGTCATTTCAGGCCCTATGAGTTGGTAGTATGACTACCACCAGATACTTGAATTGCAACTCAACAGTTCTTATGGTCGTAGATGAAAACATAAGATATTTT
The DNA here is from genome assembly GCA_037974835.1 of Cicer judaicum. Lineage (NCBI taxonomy): Eukaryota > Viridiplantae > Streptophyta > Magnoliopsida > Fabales > Fabaceae > Cicer > Cicer judaicum. The sequence goes on along the minus strand of JBBPBS010001075.1, from coordinate 13,275,943 downwards.
ATCGACATTTTTCAATTTAAAGACAAATATATAGTTTTTTAATCGATTGATCAATTAATGGAAGCCTTTTAACTATAATGACCAAAATAGTGATGATTCACTCGATTATTGGTGGGAAGAAGATATTCAAAGTCATATAAAAAAGACACTCCTCTCATCCCAAAACTGAAAATAAATATAAAAAATAGATAGAAAATTCAAGTTAAAAAAGTAAAGCAAAACACAAAAAGCAATATAAGAAATTGATAAACTTATGGGCATCGTTTTCAAAATGAGAAGTGATGGATGTGAGAGTGATCAAAATTAAAGTTGTAAAAAATCAAAAGTGTTACTGGTTTTACTCGTGAGTCAAATAAAAGAATATTAGTAATGGATTTTACTTTAATGTTTTTTGAGTTGTAGTTTGAATTTAAAAATTGAACCTTTAATAAAAAATATGGTTTTAATAATTATAAATTATTTGAAAATACTATATTTTTATTGAATGAATTATTAAAAACTCAACTTAATTTATTTAAATTTATGAAAACAAATAAAATATAAATAATATTTAAATATAATTTTAAATTATTGTTAACCTTTTAAATATTTAAAAAAAAAAGAGAAAAAAGGAGAAAGAATGTGAATGCAAAAAAAAAAAATGAAAAAAAATGTCATTTTCTTTATAAGTTTAAAAAAAGATTGGGATTTAATAATTTTGAGGCTATGTGTAATAGTCCAACTTGCAAAAAGTAATTGTCGTAACTATATTTAATTAATTTATTTTTTGAATTATTATTATTATTATTATTATTATTTGTTAATGTTTTAGATTAGTTCAAGATATGATATGGTAAGATCCACCTTTTTTAGTCCAACGCGATCATCCGTCTTAGAGGTTTTAGGGTTTTTAAGAGAAGAAATTAGATATAACTCTAAAAGTCAAAGAAAATGGCCTATGTTGATCTAAGAGAGATGTTATATTCATTTTAACTCAATACTCTTGTCCCTACGCGAACAACGGTCATTGTTTATGTAAACAATATTTTTGACATTGAAACAAGAACACCTCTTATATCTTATCTTTTCTAATACTCTCGTTAGATAAACACTTATTTGAGCGTCAAAATATTTGTCGATATCATCTCACCTCTAAGTGTGAAATGTGAAAATCAAAGTCGTTCATTCTTCTTGATCTTATTCGAATCACATTCGTCATATGTAAAAACTGTATCGGTCACACATGTGACAAAAACTCTTTAGCCCCTTAATTTCAATCTCTTGACAATTAAAATTAACATAACTTATAAACTACTCTCATACTCCTGAAATAATCAAAATATCCATTCACACAACACAAAATCGTAAAAACTTACTACAAATTCAAACCAAACAATAGTCTAATATAGTATTATTATATACTTGACTTCGAAACAATTAATATTATTGATAACACTTAATATATAAATTCAATGTTCTTTAATTTAACTTATATTTATTATTTTAATTGTGGTATCATCTCTCCCCTTTAATTTCTTTTTGTTCGTATAAAAACATATTTACGGCCTCAATGTTACAAAAGAAAATTGGCCTTTGCAAATACTACTTTTTCAGCACCCTGATTTAAGCGCGTTGCAAAATTTCCTCTTTTTTTGTTGTGTCAACACTGGTGTATTTATGCAAATCATGTCACCTCAAAGAGTTTCACAAGGAAGAAAGAGAAATATTGATAGAAACTAATCTATTGAAACGAAAACACAAGTGTAACGAAGACAATAAGACATGAAGCCACTTTATGTGTTTACTTATTCAAAATATTTGAGCTTGGAAATAGCTTTTTCTTTGGTCGGTTGAGAGACAGAAAGTGAAGGGTTAATCGATTGTCACATAAAACACAAGTCAAAAGCGATAAGCCATAATACGCCCACAGTACCCTACAAGTAGTGACACGTACTACTACATACATTAAAGCATTCCAAATCCAAATCTTTTTTTGCAACCAAAAATGCGACTTGATTCGTACACATTTCTCCTTGTATGCAAAGTCAATTAACTTTTTGTTGACGTAAATGTGATCATAAGCTTACGTGCATACATACATAATTACACAGATGACAAAGGGGCTTAATCACAATTCTTCCATTGCTCCAAGGACATATAAATATATATATTTTTTTTTTTACTTTTGCATGACCCTATTTTTAAATATTGTGATGCAAGTTAAAAATTTTAATATTTCGATTTTCGTCTTCAGTAATATTAATAGTACAAATGAATTATTTTTATAATTGAAAAAAAACAAAAAACTCTCTAAACAAATGTAATGTATCCAGAATTAGAATCCAAAACTAATGTTCTTAATTTTAATCATGAGAGTTGATTATGTTAAAAGAAGCAAAGATCGTGACTCGTCAGCTTAGCTTGGCCATTTAAAACAGAACAATCATTGAAATTTAGTAGGTGGTTGAAATTTAAAGTTGACAAAAAACATGGAACTTTCCTTCATGTATAGTTGCTGGAGTACCAAATGTAATACGATAAATCATATTCACTCCAAAATAAATTAGAAGTAAAAAATAATCACATTTCATACATTACACATATAGTTAATCACACTTGTGATTCCAATAAAAAAAATTAAGTTTATGATTTTAATTACTCTCTATGACTGATTAATTTGGTGATTGTAAATATAAAATTTTAAATTAAATCAGAAATAGTTTAGAGATGTTATTAATAAGAAATAAATTATTAAGATTTATTTGTATGACAATGCAAAATCATGAAACAAATGACAATGCAAAATAAGAATTAGGAGTATAAAATTGGATTGAGATTCTTACAAAACATTATGTAGTGTGATAACAATCATCAAAATTCTAAAGAGATAACTAAACTTTTTTTGTTTTCATGTAAGAATGCAGCTCATCATGAAGAGGGAAAGGAGCAAATCTTAATTATCAAATTAAAGTGTTTGAACGCACACACATAATTAAAAGTAAAATCATTTAATTAGTTATATCATTTTATAATTATTTTTTATTTATGTGTGTGTCTAAATATTATGCCCATATAAGTATTAATTGGGTGGAGAAAGTAAGAACAATTAAAGCTTCTACAATAGAGCTTTACAAATTGAGTGTTTAACTAGGTCATGTGCACTAATAACTTATTTTTTAATTTTTTAATTATAGTGTTTAATAAGCAACATTCTCAGCAACTAAGTGTCAATTTTTATTTTCTAAATGAGTTCCAACAATAGCTCAATATTATTACTTCCTTCTTATAATTGTTGATAATTTAACACATATTAAAAAAATATATAAATAAAAGAGAAATAATACTATTTTTTATTAAATTATATTTATTAGATATTATATATTATCAATATCATAAATGCATAATAAAAGATATTACATTAGAAATAATGCAAATAATATTAATTAAAAGTTACAATTATAAAGAAATACATCAAAAATTAAAAATATAATACATTTTTAAACAATTTAATTACAAATAAGTTAATTATTTTAAAATAAAGAAAATATATTTTGACAATCTACGTTTATTTTAATACAATTTATCGTGTGAACCCATAAAATATCATATAAAAAATGGGTGACTATAGAAGTATCAAACACTCAATTGTATAACTCTACACTGGAATGGAGGTGGTTGTCGACATAAAATGCATAAAACATATAAAACATGTCATATGACTTTTGATTTGCCTGTTGTTTTCTTAAAGCAAAAAAGAGATTAGAAAACGAAAGTTAGTCATATAATGATCACAAATTTAACGCAAGTGGCAAAAACTAGGAATAATTCTTCCTGAGCAGAGAGGGGAAATTCAAATCATTTATACCCACAAACAATATATTTTTCCGTTTTGTGTGTGGCTAAATAATTTAGATTTATAGTTGTAATTACATAAATATTGTTCATTTGCAGCCAAATCAATTCCAAATTATTACATTACATTAAGTTCTATTTTTTTTTTATAAAATGATTCATTTTTTTTTATAATACATTTAGTTATTTATTATCTTAATACTCTTATTTCTATCTCAATCTACAATAAATAATTAAAGATAATTATAACAAAATAATATTGATATATACTAGTTACTATTACTACTTTACACATTGAAAACCACTAGTAATAAAAAGCAAAAAACTTCTAAAAATGCGACATTTTAAAAACGAAATCGATAGATTAGTATATAAAGTCGTGTGCAGGTTGGACATCTTTTCTAAATACAAAGACATATATATGTTTGACTTTCTTATTGTTTGCTTTTGAGTATATGTATCCGATCTGTTGTGCAATATTATGCCTGAAGGCACATATAACATGTTCAAATTCTTTCATAATAAATGTAAAATTTGTAACACTAACTATAATTTATTTTAATTTAATATGTGATTATATATATTTTTATAATCAATTGAGATAATAATCACATTATAACCGATTGTAATTTACGGTTAATATAAAATAATTTTATATTCGGTACACATCGATTTGAGCGACAGCTACAGCACATAACCGTAATTAGTTACGTACGGCGAACACACACCTGCTTGGTGTATATTATTACTGCTCATTAATCTCGTTTCTTAGATTCCAACCATGACCAATCATTTCCGTATCAATTGTATATGATTCATAATTAACGGAAAGAGATCACTCATTTCTTTTTTATTAAGGATTTTTATATGATTATATTGCTGGTATGGGATCAACAGAAAAATTGATTCCATAACCAGTGGCACCACCAAAAGTTGAAATTAATTGTTTGATAAAAATATCCTATATATATATATACATGATTTATTTGATTAATGCAAATAACATACCAGTAAAATTAATTAGTACAATAATGTTGTATATTTTGCATACCATATTAATATCGTTGTTAATTGATTGTACATGACAAATATATATATATATATATATATAACAATTGTTTTAGTAAGTTATTTAAAAGATATATCATCATAGGATGGATGTATGATCACTACAAACCACTTTCAATGGGTCTTTCCCTCATCTATCCTCATCCCCTTGTGAAAAAACTCCCCATCCCAAATAAAATAGTCCTTACAAGTAAAGATGTTCGTGGTGTAAAAATCAAACTATATTAAATTATTTTAATAATTTAATTAAGTTATTAAAAATTACTTTTAAATCAAGTTTCAATGTAGTTCTGAATTATGGTTTAAAATTGATTTATAAATATAAATTAGTTCAATATTTTGAATAAATTTTTAGGTTAATCGATTTTAAAATAGTTATTAAAAAAATTTTGAATTTTTTATGATTAAAAAGTATCAAATTTTTTCAAGAAAAACAAATATAAAAAAAATTCAAGAAAAAAATGATTTAATTTTTTTTGAAAAAATTATCTTAACTAAGGTTAATTTTTTTAAAAATTATTAAACAATTTTTTAAAAAAAATGTAGTTATCTAAATTATTTTAACATCCATACCACGAACTGGCTCAATTATTGAAACCACGTGTCCCAAATGCTGATGCAATTAATACAATTAGCTAACCAATCATTAATTGTAAAGTCCCATAAGAAAAGGATTAAAATAAAAGAGCACAGGAAGCTCGGCAATATTTGTTTGTTTGCAAGAAAAAGTGATGTATGAACCCAACACAGTGTGGTGTCACCGACACATAATGTACACGTACCCCTCATGTCTTTTTCATTAGTCAATGCCCCCTTCTACTCCTATTATGATTATCCATAATCTACATGCAAATCATACTCTATTGTATCTTTTATTTTTTATCATATGTATTGATTTCTTTGTTTAAATAATAAAAGACACTGGCCAATTACAGTCTTACACGTGTCTTGGACACGTGTCAACCACATTTGTTCCCATGTGCCTTCGCCGGTATCTTGGACTCACTGTCGGGTTATGTGAAACTCAATACAATCTTGCGTTGCTTATCATTGTTTTCCAAATACTAGTTTTTCCTTTCTGATTCCATCGCCTTCACTTTTATTTATTTTTTCTCTTTTCCCTTTCTATTTTTGGGTTACGAATCTTATGGTTTCTAAATCAAGCACAAGAAAAGAAAGGCCCTCAAGAATATTATCAGCACTTACTAAAAATGTGATAGAAAGAATACTAGTTACGGTTATTATAAATTAGTAGTTACACTTTTTTCTTCTATAAAGCATGCAGTTGACTACAATATAAATAGTTTTTTGATGGATACTACAATATTAATATGATTTAATTTATACATACACTATCAAAATAAAATAAAAAATTATATTATCAATTAATTATAATCGTTAGAATATTGAGAATGTTTAACTTTATTTATAATTATTTTTAAAATTATATATAAATAATTGAGATTCATCGATAATATAAAATATTTTAATCCGATTTGTAGATGTAAATTGTGCATTTTAATGAATCTCTATTAATATCTATATGCTATATATTACTCTCAACTTCTAAATTTTCATTAAATAATTAGTTCAACTAATTAATTAAACAATTTGAATTAAACAAAAAATGATTAATTAAAATTTGAATTATATGTATTTTTTTGGTTTAAATTAAATATTATTGCACACAACTACAAAAACATATATCTTAAATTAGGTGAGACCATATACATATACTTTCAAAAAGTTAAATAATCGATTGAATTCAAATTCAAAACTGCTAATTAACCTAAATGAAATGAGACTAAAACCATCTCATACAAAACTTGTTAAGTAACACTATTTTTAAAGGTAAATGTTTAATGGATTAATTTAGTTTTCAAAGCTTGAATCTTAAACCTCCTAATTAATACTCATTCCATATCTCTCACCTCAACATGTTAGCTTTATTAAATTTCGTTTTAAGTACACACTCTATGGATTGATTACGGCATCTATCACTTATCCAAGAAGGGAGTCAAACAGTAATAATAAACTTTTGACAATTTAAAAATTCAATAATAGTAAAGGCAAATCTCAATTAAGAAATTTAAACTTTATCAATCAATATAAAAATATAGGAAAAGTTACAAAAATCAACACCCCCAAAAGGATTCATAGGTATCCCATAAAAAACAGAGGGGAAAATAATCAACCAACCATTTGGTTGATTTTAAGTGTTGATCATCGATCCAAATCCAAATCCAAATCTAATCTTACATTAATTACATGAACTGATCATTCACATCTGAAACATGATCTGCAGACATTTGAAAACTCAACCTGTTACAACTGTCATAGCTTTCTCTCTCATCTTCTGTGGAGTTTGAATTCAACGGTGTGGGACTTGATGATGGTGTTGACAAAAACTGGTTGCTGTTATCTGAAGTTTGATACATTAGATTTTGAATATTATCAGAACCATAATTATTATTATCATTATAGCTTGATAATAATTGAGGGATATATTCATTTTCTGCTATGGTACTAATTAAACCAAATCCATTTTCATGCCAATCATGAACAGAATGTTGTTGATTGTAACTAAGGTCAGTAAAATTTGATGTATATGCTTCCACATTTGGTTCAAACAAATTATGTGATTGATTAGGCAATGAAGGGTTGGTGAATGTTGTACAAGCATTAGCATTAGCATTAGCATGTACTTGTGGAACTAATTGGTCTTGAAATTGGACAAAACGTGGAACTTGACTCTGTATTTGAGGATTGCAAGGTTGATTATTACTATAATCTTGTTGTTGTGATGAGTTGAAGAGTGAGGAAGCTAATTTGAGAAGCTCAGGATTAACCAAAGGTTGTTGAATGGCAAGTAGAGTTTGGATGTTGTTTATATGTGATGATGAATTACCATAAGCATAGAGAATAGAAGAGAGGTCTAATAAATCAAGTCTAGGACTATGTGTTACTGGATCAATTCCCATCCTCAAAAGCCTTTTTCTAATGTGTGTGTTCCAATAGTTTTTTATTTCGTTGTCCGTCCTTCCTGGTAATCTAGACGCAATTGCAGACCACCTATACAAATCCAAAAATTTGATTAGAAGGGTCAACACAATAAATTAGAGCCAAAAATTCAAATGTAACACAAAATTATTATGAAATAAAAAGTAGAGGCTTAATTACTTGTTGCCAAGAATGCTGTGTAGTTGAATGATTGTCTCTTCCTCTTCAAATGAAAACCGACCACGTTTTATGTCTGGTCGGAGATAGTTTGTCCAACGTAGACGACAACTTTTTCCACATCTTTGCAACCCTATTCAATTAAAAAGGAAATTAATTAATACATGTATCAAACAAAAGAAAAGAACAATGAATATTTGATTAATTATTAATTAGAAGTAGAAATAGTACCAGCATTCTTTGGGAGTGTCCTCCAATTGCCATAACCATGTTTGTGAATGTAATGAATGAGTTTTTGATCCTCTTCGGTAGTCCATGGTCCTTTTTTGAGGCCATTATTCTTGTCACAACAAGGTGTTCTTCCCATAGCAAATTAAGTACTTAATTTGTACCTCTATTTGATAAGGTAATTAAAGTTGAGCTAGTTGTAGCTGCTGAATTAGTTTGGTTGAAGCTATGGAAGAGAAATAACGTGAGAGAATAGAGAAGGAAATTAAGAAATGAATGGAGTTATGGTTATTGTTTGTAGGGTACCCGTAATGGAACATACTTGTGAATTAATGGTATATAAATAGGAAGATAGTGATTTGAAGTCAAAAGGATTCGGTGCCGTCCTTTGTTATCTCTGTTGACTACGCCCTATACGTGTCTATCTCTTCTATTCCCATAATCTTTTTCAACCTCACAACACTGTAAACAATTTTTCTTCAATTATTTAGGAGTAGCTAAATAATTACCATTATAATCTCTCTTTTTTTTTTTTTTTTTTTTTTTCTTTACGATGAAAGTAGTACTTAGTTATTAAAATGTTAATGAGATATTCTAACCCATATAACATTAATATTTCCTAACTTAAGTATCTATGTTGTTTTCCCAAATTACCAAATTATCATGTTTGTTTTAACTTCTTTTTGTGGCATTAAACAACCATAATATGAATCATTTCTTTGATGACCAGTGTTATTAAACTCTATCACTCATCGCCTCTCTATGTCATTATATATTGTCTTTCTTTATTATTTTATACCGTATTTAATTTATGTCTTGTCATTTCTATTCATTATTTCTGCATTTTCCGTCAGCATATCTCTAAAATTAATTTTGATTCTATACTTTATCGGATGAGAACAATATATTTTAAAGTTTATATGTAAGAGTAAATCTAACAATTATTCAACTTGTACATACGGTGATTGTTTGCTAGATTAGATTTACAATCTTCATGGAAATATAATAATAAACATAATTTTTATGATTTTAATTAAAATTAATATTTTAATTATAAAAATAATTTATTTAATTATTTAGATTAAAAATAAATAAATAAATATATCAAAATTTTGCATTTTATCTACAACACCAAATATAATTATAATACTAAATATACAAATTAAAGATAATTATTGATAAAAATATTCATATTACGAATGTGCTTCTTTTTTTGGTGCAGTAGAAGTTATTAGGCAATCATTATCATGATTTTCTTAAGATTATTAAAAAAAGAAAGTGAAGGCATCATATTTTCCGTGGAGGGTGACCCCTAACTATGTGAATTCATACTACCTGTAATCGAAATCTAATGCCACGTACCTTCTATATGAATTTATTTTCCAATAACTTGTTACAGAGAATACACGGCGTTCATTTTCTTCTTTAATGCATGCATGGGACTGCTTTCTCTTTTCTTCCTTTTGGCTAACGCCTTAATTTATGTTGGATTGCTTCTGACGTCATTACATTATATTCAATCTTTTATTTTATTGGCCAATCAATCTCCTCTCATTTGGATTTAATATTATACTACATTCCTTTTTAAATATAAATTTTTATTGAAAATAATTAATAGTATAATTAATTTGTTTATTTTATATAAAAATGATTAAAATGTTTTTTTTTGTGTATTATGACTTTTCATATCCTCAAATAAATTATAGTTATATTTGAAAAATAATAACAAATACATCGAATAAATTAAAAATTGACTTATATTAAGAGATTTTTTTTTTATCAATAAATGTTTATAATAAAGTATAAGTAGTATTATGATATAAGAAATAAATATGAATGGTGAATTTTTTTTTATATAATCAAATTGAATATATTCTTTTATGCAAATATATATTTTAAAGTTATATTTGAGTAAAGAAGTCTCACATTAAATAAATAAAAAATATTGAAGTTATATAAATGAAATTTTTTATAAATTTATTGTCTTAATAAAAATACAATATTCAACTCACTTATACTTATATGATTGTTATTAATCTAATATAATTAATAATACTTTGAACCCCTTATCATCCAACAAAAACATTTACACCTTATAAACCATATTAAATTTATGATCTATTTTTTTAATATATGTAAAAGAAAAAAAAATCTCAAGGATTTATAAAAAGGGAAGGGGAGTATGAAAGAAGCTACTTAATTAGTCGCTCTCTCTCCCATGGTTTGTAACTCGTATGTGGGCATCATTAATGCCAAGCAGCCATGAAAAAAGTGCCAAATAGATATTGTGGATGAACTTTTAATACAACAAGGCAATAATAGAGTTTGGTGTTTGTTAAAATATAAAGTACTCGTAAACGACTATAAGTAACAAGGCAACCAGGATGAGCATTTATTACGCACGATCGGGATAAGGTTTACTAGCTACTTAAATACTAACATAATTAAGCAAGCAACTTTAGTAGATAATATTTGATGGATTTAGATTAAAATTTGAATTAAAATTAGTTATTATTATAAAATATTTTACATTTAAGATTGGGTAAAGTATTTATTTGAACTATGAAAATGTTTTTTCTCACAATTTTAATCCCGTTAGTATTTCTAGATCCATTATGTGCTTTAAATAATTAATCACCTATTTTTTTAAAATAACTAACTTATTTTGAGATTGAATTTTGAAGATTTTTTAAAGATAAAATATTTATGTAACAACTCAGTTTACGATCATTCAAAATGAATTCTTAGTTAACAATTAATTTATACTTTATTAAAATATACATCGACTTATATTATCAAATTTAATATTAATTAATCATTTTATTTGTCAAATCATCAAAAATCAACCTTGAATGTATAAACAGAAAAAATATTCAATATTTTAAAAATCGAAAGACTAAATTTAAAATAAAAATATCAAAATATCATTTAAACCTATACTTATAATAATTATTATTATAATTGGTACAATATCAATAGTGGTAGAGTTCCAGGAATAAAAATACAAATGATACAAATAAAAATGCAAATAGTGCCTCTATTTGTATCATTGATGAATTTTTTATGGTAACAACAGTCAATTAGTGACATGCATTGGATATTGAATATTATTTTGTTTTTATCATACTTGTTAAACTTCATGCAATGAAATGATAGTAAGCTGTGATACTATCATTGGTTGCTGGCCATGCATTGTCATAAAGGGTTTCCACCCAACTTCGCCCAATACAAAAAGGAACAAATTAAGTCAAACATTAATTTAATCATGTACTGGGATTTCGTATGATTTGTTTCCTTTTATCTATTCAAACATTTATACACTTATCTAACTCTACTCTTTTTGGCTATATAGCTTGCTATAGTTAATATTCCACTTTTCCTTCTTCTAGCTTCTATTCCCTTCCACCCCACCAACATGGATTAATAATTGACCCATTATTTGAAGTTCAAATTAAACGAATATTTCCTTTCATAAGTTTATACAACCATAAATATTATTAAAGCTTTTATTAATTTTTTGTAGCTTAAATTATAAATATTAGTCATTCAATTTCAAACCCATCTTTTTGCTTATTTAATCTTTAAAAAAATAATGATACGTGGATTATGTTTCCGTGCTTGATACATAGAGACAGTGTGATGTCATGTAACGACTAAATATACATTTGTTTCCAAAATAGAAGTTATTATTATTTTAGCTTGAATGGCTTTATTATGCAATTATGCCTATAGAGTAATTATTTTTTAATTAATATTGGTTTTTTTAGCTCATAATTAATCAACCACAAGAAGTTGTCCACGTGTAGTCAACTCTCTATCGTGTATACAAATTTGGTAGACTGTTTTGGCATTTGCTAATGTTTGTGATGAGCTGTTCAATAGTTGCAACAAACTTTGAAAAATAAATTATCCTTATTTTATTTGTTTTATAGAAGCACATTTTCTTAACATTATTTCTAGATACGAGATCTCATGCTTGTGCGAATAGAAAGCAAGAGTTACTATTTTAAGGTAATCACACACTTTTTTAATTCCTATCGTCGATTTTGTTACTTCTATTGGTAAGAAGTACATTCGAGTCTACAAAAGTTTATTATTTTTATTGGGTGTATAGTACTACGTAAATAGATTTGAGCAACAAATATAATCAACCAAACTAGTCGACGTTGTGAATATTTATATAGAACACTTGTCCCGATGGAACTCGATAACTTTCCTGCACGAATAAGGATTTTATAAAATATTTTCAATCCAATAAATATTATAAAATGTAGTGCTAACAAGTATGGCAAACGTGATCATAAGAAATAATAAAAACAAGAGGCAATATCTTTTCCCACCTCTTATTTTGAGCCTCTAAAATACATATTTAGATTAGTTAATTCTGAATTTTTTTTGGATCAACATATATTTTTAAACTAATCGATTTGAAAAACATTAAAAAATAGACGAATAAACTACCAAAATAAGATCAACACTTTAGGATCTAATCAATTTTATAAGGTATTAAGGTGAGTTAAGGATTCATAATTTTAGTTTAAGAGGTGTAAAGTATCTTAAATTTTTTGATAAATCGGACTTCAGTGAACAAAAATATAATGAGAAGAAATATAAATATATATGCAATTGTTCACAATTTAGGATGTATAAGTGATAAGGCTCAACATCTTCAACAGTGAATTCAACATAAAAAATAAATTTATTATTACTAATTAATTAATTATAAAAAAGATAACGGTTATAATTTTAGTATTATTAAATTATAAAAATATTATTCCTGAGAGCTGATGACATCCAAAAACTGAAACTGAGAGATGAATTCATTTGACTACCATTGGAGATGCTCTTACCATATATAGAATTTGCTCTTAGCCAGTACCCAACTAAGTGACACAATGAAAGTTAGGCACATGTCACTCTAGTTGGCAATTATCCACCTCCTTTGTGTAATTTTTACTTTAAAATATCTATATAAAATAAGAATTACATAATCACCTCACCCGTACAAGATGTTATTACAAATTTAAAAATTTATACCATTATCAGAGTTTAACCCCCAGTAAGGTATCCAAAAACCCTAAACCACCCATGGTTATCAACAGTTGATAACCACCTAAGAACAATTACAAAAGACAAAGGTAAGTTCTTCATATTCAACCCGTGCCATCGCTTCTTCATCTGTCAATACTCTCTATTGTTGGTCACAATCTAATGAACAATCAAAGACTCATAACTTTTGCTTGTAAAAAAAAATGGTTACTTTGCCTCAAATTTGAGTTTGCATACGCAGAACCGATTACTCATGTTCTGTTTTTATCTTATGATTTTTCATATACATCATAGAGCTAATGTATCAGCGTTAAACTAAACCAATGCCTTTTAAGAATGGATTTGATTAATCTAAAGTGATTGCATTTTAAAATGTACAACAATTACCAACTATTAATTAAATAAACAGTAACTATTGTATGCACATATTTAACAAATCATGGTTATGTTGAAATATTAATATTTAATTTTCTCACTTTATTCATTTTAAAAATAGTCAAATCCTTTACAATCGTTAGAAAAATAGTGAGGCAGATTATATACCATATCCTGTCTTAAATCAATGTGACAGATTACAAATAAACTATCAAATAGTATAATTTCAAAATAATGTTCAGAAAGAATGAGTCACAACAACATCAAACTCTTGAAGTCTGAGAGATAATATGTAGAATCTGATTATGAAAACTGCCGTTGGTAACAAGGATACCACCTGAGGGGAATATGATCCGCCGGCCAGTTTGATCAGCTGCAAGATCTATTTCTATGCCATTCCAGTCAGTTACCTGGTCAAATTACACATTATCCAATGAAATATATTTTAAAACAAAAAAAAAGTGATGAAAAGTGATCATAAAAAGGAAGTAAATACATATCATTAAGGTAACAAAACTTATAGAAGTAAAAGTTCCAATTGCAATGCACCATATTAGAATGGTATGTTACCATGTATATCAAAAGATCAAACAAATGGAAGTTTAATTAAGGGAACTTGGAAGTTTAAACTAACCATCATCAATTAAGGAGGGTACATAGTAAATTACCGTTTTACCACAACAGTCGTATAATCTCATATTTAACGTGCCATCTTAGCAACATTGAATTTAGACAAAGCAGACCAAACTCTGAATAATAGAGCTTTTTTATTAAAAAAAATATGAATAATAGATTATTCAAACCATTGAAATAATAGGGATTTAGGTAAAGAACAAACTTTGAATAATATAGTTTAATATTGATATAAGTAATGTATGTAATGTTGTGCTGTGATAAGATATGATACAAAAGACAAAAGCATTACCCTTATTTATATTGATGAGGTCCTAATTAAATAACAAAATAAATCAGAAGATTTAAAAAATATAAAAACTAATCTTAAGAGATCATGTAAGATTTCAAAACACATCTAACACTGAAATACTTTTCATACAGAAAAACTCATACCTTTCCACCTGCTTCATGAATGCATATCATGCCAACAGCATGGTCCCAAGCCTACGAAACACCCAAATTAAAAGGGAAAAAATTAAACCATATTCATCCGATTAGAAAGTAAAAATTGATAGGCTACCTTTATAACGGTCTTCTCTTTTGCACGAAGAAAGAAAACAGATGCTCTTCCTGATGCCACCATCAAATACTTGCATAAACTACATTGGTCACCAAGAATGTCAAGATAGGAGGAAATACAAAGAAGAAAGATGGAAAATCAAATTAATTTGCTTGTCGTTTATCTTGTTGAGCTTTGAGCATTTTTCTTCCATTACAGCTAAAATAACTATTTTTAATAAATACATTATTGGACCAAATCAACCTGATTTTCAGGCAGAGTCGACGTGGCCAATGAAAATAAATTGACTAAGTAAAACTGGTTCATGTTGGTTCCCAAACTTATCCAGTTTGACATATATTGCCAACGATTCACCAGTGGAACCAACCGGATGGAATCAATTTTTTTAACTGTCATGGAAACATTGCAGCTACTCAACCCCACTCTGTAGCATATGAATAATCAAAACGTTTTGATTGGATGTAATGAAGTAGAAAACATATACAGATAATATTTCTCATACCTTCCACAACATGTCGCCAAAAGAAGAATTTGGCTGCTCCCTACATCATTTGCATTGCTTGTTGCATTAAAAGTAGAAGACAATGGCAGTGATTCCCATGTTTGACTTTCTGGAATACAAAAGCGTGCTTTATGTATTATGTCAAAGCTATCAACAAAACATCTGGTCCACACTCCAGATGATTGGGGCTTGCTATTCAACCTTTTTGTCCATGTTCCATAGCCTTTATGAGCAATCATCATAATTCCTGATCCAGGAAGAGCTTCCCTGCCCTCCTCGATCTCAGATGAGGATTTTTCGGATTCATCCTCTTGCCAATTAGGGCAGCCCATAACACCAATTACAATCTCTCCTTCAACCACAAGAGCCAAACCCACCTGTATTATTTGGAAATCTCTTGGAGAATATTAGTGTGTAGTGTCAGAATTCAATCTAATGTAATTGTAATGTCACACAAGTTAGCTCAGCTGGCAACTGCTAATACAGTTGCAAGGTAGTTAGTATACCCTGAAATTTCAGATTTCTAAAATTCTCTCAGAACTCTGTTTTCGAAAGAGAAAGATGATGATACTAATGATGAAGCAAGATATATAATACACTATAAAATCCTTGCAAGTATTCCTTATCTTAAGACACACACACACGCTCAAGAAGAAAAGGCATCATAACTCATAAGCACTAATGCACTATCACAAGTAAAGGTTTACTCTACAAACTGTAACGGAGAGATCTTCTATATGGAAGCTTTAGGAAATGTCTATGTTGTGCCCGAAATATGAAAATAGTTTTAGAAGTATCTAGAGAAACTCAAAGCAACCTTCATTATAACTTACCACATATAAGGCTTTGCTAGCTTTCAGAAATCCACGTGTGCCATCAATAGGATCAAGCACCTGTATATAATCAAAGGACTTAATAGAAGTTCCGAGGGAAATAAAACAAGCAGAAATCAATGCATGAATTCTTGACATAAACCTGTAAATAGAGAATCTCAAATCAGATTTTTATTTTGAATGAGTTGTGAATTTACAATAGTATTTAAGTATGAAATCAAGCTTGTCTTGCAGACTACAAATAGAACTTAATAGAAACTAAATCCTAGCTAACTCTGAAAGTTACTTAACAGAAACGGTAACAGAGTCTATCTAAAGCCTCCACATGAAGGCTAAACATAGACACACATACAATGTAATACTTTACCATTCCCTCGCAAACTTGGGGCTGTAAATGCATGCATCAACATGGAAGTAATGTGTGCATGAAGGTTTGATAAAGGTACCATAAAAACAAGACAATGGTTCAACTCATAGTTATGAAGACAACTTTCATGTAAAATTTTGAAGTCGAGAAGCCATGGAACATGAAGATGAAGATTTGAGTTGAAGGCTAAGACTTTGGACATTTTATAAGTCTCTCTGAAGACATACTTAGATTTGCTCAAGATTAATAGACTTGAGAGAATTGAGAATTTAAACCCAACACTCGTCATCTAATCATGACTAGGTTTAAGTTTTGATGCATACATGATCATGCAAGTTAGCTTAATTGTCAAATGAACATGGCATACATGTCCGGGCTCACATGTTATTATAATGCACTTGGATATTTGAAAGACATTCTATAGAAGGTCTAATATGCATGATCATATAGACAGCCATTCCGATCATAAAGTGTGAACCAAAATGCCTAAGTGGTGTCAATGATGCCTGAACGGCTGAACCTATTTAAACATGCAATCAATTCCTACTAAAGAATCAATTCACAGACAAGATTAATTTATGTTTAGGATTCGTATGTATGACATAGAAATGAATGTTAATAGGATTTTAATTGTTCTTGATCAAATTACCTCTAGAGTTCATTAGTTCTGTATCCAATATTAAAATGATTTTCAAAAAGCAAAAGATTTGCAAATATGATCCAAAAAACCTATTCACCCTCCTCTAGGGATCATACCGCCTTTGAGACTATAAGGGCCAACACGGGTGACTGTGACCAAGAATTATAAAACATCCTGAGTTAGTCATGAAGACTGCAACTAATTTTTAGACAATGGCTTTGTCAGGACATCTGCAATCTGATCTTAGGATTGTATGTGAGACACAAGTGAAAGTTCAGCACTATTTATTAAACAATGGCATTAAGCAGTCAGCACCATGTGTTTCATCCATGACTATGAGTACAAAATTGGGCTGTGACAATCAAAGCAGAAACCTACTATACTGAGATTGTTGGGTTCAGAGGTGTTAGCAGACAGCAATGTAGAAAGCAGTAGGAGGGGTATTCTGATTTACTGACATATGCTGCGGATATGGCTGAAATGCAGATGTGTGAACAAAGAATTAGTGACACCCTGCTGAGAAGACTGAGCCTAAAGTTCTAGCTTTTTGTTGCCAAGGAGGTGGGACTGCTGAAATTGTGACTGCTCCTTGGCATACAAAGGCTTCATGGCCAAATTTATCAAGAACTTGGCATTGAACCACATCACAACCTCCTCGGCCTCAAAATCTGCCAATTCTGCCACCTCTTCCACAAAAAAAAAACATTGTCTAAAGAACCACCAAAATAGGATTGAAACTGAGGTTGAGTGGATTGAGCGTGTAGTCGCACAAAATCAAAGGAGTAAACATTAATTTGAGGAGAGGAATCAGATGTGGTTCCATTATCTTGGAATCATGTGTGAGGTTAAGAGATGCACTTTCACTTAAGGAAACTTGGTTGTACTTAATACAAGCTTCTTGTACCAAGAGCAGTGCTTCGATATTCTCTGTATCATAGAGCTCAACAGCTACAAGCTTGTATCTGATGAAAGTGATCAATGTCCAACACATTATATGAAAGTGATAAATGTCCAAAACATCCATTTGTTCATGAAGAGAAATTAGTTCACCTATGAAGATTAGAATATCAACAAGAGCTGTGATTCAGATTAAAATTCTGAGATTTGATTGACTTCTTTTCTTGGTATTGCACAGGTCTGTCTGCAGCATACATGCTATGGCTTGAATTCGTGCAAGAAAATGATTAATGAATTTCAGGATTACGATTTATCTCCAAAAGTTTCAGAGAATTAACACAACCAATCACTCTACTAAGTAAAAGAACAGTTAGTGGGTACTGTAACCAGGACACTCGGAGTTGATCCGGTTCCTTTCAGGCCTTATAAGCCACAATTTCCCTTCCAACATCACAAGCTGCTTCCCAGGTGAAGACAATGTCTTTTTAGACAGTGTTAGGAAAGCCTTATCATCCAATCTCTCTACGATCGTGTAAGAAAAAGAAATAGGTGCAGATCTTGAAATGAAAGTCATTGGAGCAGGACCTGAGGTCATTCAAAAAGGAAGAGAATGTGGCAGTATGTGTAACTCAAAGGCATAGATTGAGCTGACAAGCACGAATCAAGTGGAAAAGGCCGTGTTGGCAAAGGCTGAAAATCAGAAGCCATGGTTATGGGCAAAGGCAAGCTTTGATTACCATAATGGAATGAGAGGTTTGAGAGAGATTCGAAATTCTAGTCTTATTTTTATTCCTTATAATTTGTGAGTTTACAATAGTATTTGTAAATGAACCCAAGCTTGTCTTGTTAGCTACAACAGGACTTAACAAAACAGTAACTCCAAACTAACTGCGACAAGTACTAAATAGAAACCATATCAGACTCTAACAACCCATAGAATGATAGAATACTCTATAGTTCCACAGAAAGCCTACCCATAAAATAGACACGTACAGAGTAATGCTCAACCAATCTCCAAGGATGAAATGTGAACAACGTTTTCATACAACATAGAAAATGAAGCTTGGATTCAAATTTTTCAAAGGCTATAATACTGCATCCCTTTATATCATTAAATGGAACTGCTTAATATGCCTACCCAATATGTGGCTGGCTTTGATCCAAATACAGAAGCATCCTTTCCCCCTCTATCAATTGCCTCAAGTACATCATCTTGTGTCAATGGTTTAGAGGTGGAGCTAGTTTCAGCAGTTACTGCATCAAGCACAGTATTCACTAAGTTTGTTGATCGCAAGAAAGCAGAGTCCTCCTCAGCCACCAACGGAATAGAAGGGAACAACTTATTTAACTCTGTTTTGATAAGATAAAATATTAAACCAAACTTTTCAATCCCATGAAAAGAATAACATCTTCTGATAAATCATATTCAAGGCTGTAAACTAATTCTAATAATAAGTTAATTACATTAGTATAACCGTAAACTAATATAACAAAACTATGTTACACTTACACCATAATAGTATTTGTACTTTTAGATGAATCACATTGACAAAAAGTTAATGAGTATTAATCAATCTCCATTTGCAATTCCAAACTTCTGCGGAGTTTTTCTTACAAATCATTATACTTTTAGATAAAGCAAATTAAGTTGAACGGCCATTGACAATGTTAATTCAAACTCACTATAACGTGTCAGTCTAATTCATACACATCACACGTGTGTGAATTAAGAAACATGTCAATCTATTTTATCTTTGAGATTAAGTTATTACCTAAACTAATGAGAGCCTGAACTCCAAAATCTGCCACAGTCACCGGAGTCTGATCAATTTTTTCAAGAACCTTTCCATCAGAAGAGAATAAAGATGATTTTACCTACACAATGGGGACAATACAAAATTTATTTTGTGGTAGAAAAAAAAAACTATGTACACAAAATCCAATTTTGACAGAATCCCTCTTCAGGATTTCTAAACTACCAAATGGATAAAAAAATTGGGGAAATTGTAACATTACCTGAACACATAAACGGCAAGCACTGTGGACAGCATCAACGGCAGCTTCAAGTTCTTTGTAATACTTTGCAGTCTTCTGTGGAAATGGAAGGTTCGCCCTAAAGGAATGAATGAATAAATGCGAATTGGACTTAGTAGTGAGGAGATTGGGGGTTTTGAGAGGAAATGAAAGAGTTTACGTTTGAAGGAATTAATGGAGGGAGGGATGAGACCTTACGTTGAACCGTCGGGTGTTGAAGCTACGACTTCGGGTGCCACCAGCACCGTTAAAAAAATGCACGGCGGAGACATGAGAATGACGAAGGATATCCATCGCCGATGCCATCAGCGCTCTGCGTGCGTTGAAGAGGATGACAGTGTGGAATTTGACATCTGCCTCTCTATTATATTTTATTTATTTAAGTGCGTTTTATTTATCTTTAGTACAAATTTAAGTGTCTTTTACACAAAATAAATAGATAAAATGTCAGTGGAATTGTGATTATGAAGACAAAAAAAATAGATGGATTCTTCTATGTCAAAGTTTTAACTCAGTCTTAACTACCTTTGTCCATGGGAATCTTATCCCTCTCAAGCATGAAGAGCTTTGCCACGAGCTATATAGCATTCGGTTGTTATGGATTCATTTTAATGATTACCCTATATTGTGAAGAAATGGTGGTGTGTAATTTTTAATACACTTTTAATCAAATATTTATTTGTCTGAGAAGCATTTGTTAAATTTAAATTATGATAAGTAGTTATTTAATGATTAATATTTCATAGAACAAGTATACATCAATACTTTTAAAGTTCATACACAAAAATATAATTTGGAACGATTTAAAAGAAGACAAGTGAAATTGCCATCTTAAGTCTCAAATATTTTTATCCCTAAAACTTATATTTTTGATTTAGTTAGTATTATTAATTTTTTCAGTATCATATTTTTTAATCTTTATAATGTAAATTTTATCCTCTAATTCAATACAAAAATTACTCAATCATGTAAATATATTTAATATTTATTTATATGTTGTTTAATATTGTATCTGTCAAAAAAAAAGTATTTGATGTTGTAAAAAATAATTTGGTTTAAAATACCTCCAATTTTACTATTGTTAATGTTTAAAGTGTCTCATTTTAAATTTTATTTTAAATCTCTAGATTTAATGGTTCTTCCCGGAGCATAATTAAGTTTCTGGTCATATTAATTAATTAAATGATGGATTAGTAACTAACAGAAGAAAATGTACACTATATGGTATTATGATTAAACGTGTAGAATCTGCGTTGACCGTGGTCACAAATTGGATAAAATCAGTGAGCGTACACGTGAATGGATAAGTAAGAATGTAGAAAAACAATAGGAAAGAGGTACTAAATACATCTACGTGGTTGATCATATATCAATTAATTCCCACAAAACATATTTGTGTCATCAAACACGTAATGTTTACAAAATCCAACGTGGCGTTAGTTAGTTAGTTTCAATCCTTTATGTTGTAACCGACACGTGTCCTTCCTCCACCCACAGAATTGAGTTATGCCCGTGGTTATTTTCTTCATTGGAAACTCCGCCGCCAAAACAAGACCACATTCTCAGCCGGTTGTTTACACCTTTTCCAGCAGGTAGCCCCATGTTTTTTCCTTTTTATAAAATAAAAACTAACACATCCATTATTTCATTCATCTTGTAATACTCTTAACTACTCTACACGATCTTCATTCCAATTCCAATTCCTATTAATCAAGCACCTATTTTTCTGCAACAAAATCATCCAAGCAAAAAGATTCTTCTTATTCACTCTTCATTTTTCATTTAGTATAAAAAGTAAGGTATTGAATTTTTATCAATTAATTTCGGTTATGAGCTTGAGGTATACGAGCAGAGTGTTATACCAAACAGCGATGAGAATGCTTCAGAGCATGAAAGATCAAAGCTCGAAGTGTGATTCAACCATCAAATCTCTCAGAGATTCCTCTTCTTCAAAGCAAGCAAAGGCTAGGCTATTCTCAACTACAACTTTTGATTCACCTGCTTCATTCAACGCTTCCAATAGTGACAAGCTAAAACGTGCTGAAGAGTCTCTTAGGACTGTCATGTACTTGAGCTGCTGGGGTCCAAACTGATCTATAATGCTTCAAATCCATTTTGTAGCTACAGAATCTATTCATGTCAAAGCTAGCTTTGTGTAAATCTGTAATTTATCGGTGTAATTAAGCCTTTACAGATTATTGTATCAATATGAACCGACCAAGTCCTATGATTGTGAATTTATGTTTCTCCGGTTATTTTGTAACAAAGGTAGTAAATGGTTTCTTTGATTTTTGCATTTGTGGACATAAAAAGCATTGACTGCAAGTGAATACAGAATACCAACGGCACTATACTAAACTATAACATGGACAATGTAAACTTATGGAACCCTTTTAATTACTTATTATAATTTAAGATAACAAAATGATATTTTTCTTCTGATTTAATTTCATAGTATATGAAGGTGTTAAAGGCCCATGTGATAATGGGCCAAGTTCGGTGGAAAAATAGTCCAAATATTGGTGGCCCGTTGTTTGAAATTCCCATCACCCTCCTCCACACAAAGAATAACAGATAAGCCCCCCAACGCATTCCAATCTCTTAGACAAAATAAAATGAAAAGGATAAAGTTAGATAGGTCACAAAGGCATTGGTATACTCTTCTCACTTCTTAGCAAGGAAACTCAATTCGCCAAGTGGAAAAGAAAGAAAGAAAGAAAAACTGATGATTTCTCTACAACCTCATAGATCATGTCTTCAAACAACATTTATATTCAACAATTCCAACACTACTATAAAATATAGACAAACACAAACAGGCCGAATAGCAGAAAGAAAAAGTAAAGTACATAGAAGAGAGGTCAAATGTAGTAGTGGGGGAGAAAAGAAGAGTGAGAGGCGAACATTTTTGACACTGGAAGAAGCTGGTTTGGTTGAGTTGTCTGGGTTGAGCACTCATGAGCGCTTTCTATGCCGTTTAACGGTACTTACCATTCTCTTCTCTTGTAATTTCTTCATTGGTGAATAATGAATGAATGAATGAATGAATGAATTTTGATAATATTTGTGTGGTAGATATCTTCTCTGAATTTACTAAAAGTGATATCAGAACAAGAAGGGTGTCCAATAGAGGAGCTCAATGCTGGCAAGGTATGTGATTGGTTCCTTAAAGACAAACTCAAAAGGGAACAGAACATTGATTCTGCTGTTCTTCAATGGGATGATTCCGACTTCCAATTTTAATTATTTTACTTTTTCCTTCTTAAGTCTTGCTCAGCTCCCTTTTCCAAGGATTAAGATTTTGTCAACTTCATAGTTATATTCCTATTTGAGGGATCCTTACTGTATTGCTGCTCGATTTTCCCATCCTCAAAACTCAAAAGCGTAGGTTGGGTTGGTCTGTGTTTTTTTCTTACTTTTGTGCAAAATGTGGCTCCAAAAATGATACTCCTTTCATTTAATACACATTTTAAAAACATAATTAAAAGCGGCAGTCTTCAACAAATCATATTCCTCCTATACTTTAGTGTATATGTTTAAAGTCTAGCAATCAAAACACATCTAATTTTTTAATTTAAGAAAATAGATGCCAAAATACATTAGTCAAAATCAAGATTACTAGTTAGATATTTCGATAACATAGAATATGACTAGTTTTCTTTTAAAATTCATGGCTAATAAATGGCTAAATTTATATTCCCCATTCTTCATAGTGTTTCGTTTCACCATATATTCTCTTGCAAAACAAAAGTGAGAGCATGCCTTGGAATTAGTGTTTCTTTTGTTTAAATGGTTAAAAACATTGAGAAAAATGCAATACACATGATGTGTAAATATAACTTTCCTACTTAAATATTACTCAAAGTTCCGGCTATCTTCCTGACAAGAGTGGAAAAATAACAAGGGGATAACTACAATATGTAAACCTACTTAAAAATTGGGTATTGCAAAGGAGCATAACCTAAACTAAAATTTCAAAACTAGGAGGCCTACTGAACTTAATTTCAAACGCAGTAAAAAGGTCCTCCTGAAGTAATCTCAGCTGGGCAGCAAGGCAGCAAGGAGTGCGCTTGTGCAATTATTCCAAGAATTAGTGGAATTTTGGTAAAGAATTGAAATTGTGAAATTGAAACATTTTTTTTATCCTATTTTAAAAGAAATTTAAAACTAACGACCCACTCCATGATGTCAACGAAGATCCTGGAAAATGTTAAACTTCCTCAGATGCGGCTTGAATCTCTTCCAAAAATAAAACGTCTTGACCAGTCTGTCACTACTAGCGCCCTTGTACGCCAGCTTACTTGTTTGCTGTTTAAAGGATTGAATGAAACTTATTAACTTGTTGATAAGAATGTCTCAAAATACAGACAGTTCTGAGTAATATATATATAAAATAAAATACTACCTTGCATAGACAGAATACCACAACCATTGACTGCTGTGACCAATTGAAACCCAATCCCCAGGAAGCTGGGCAGCTGTCTGCTCTCCTCCCAAAGGAGCGAACTGACCTAAGTGCTTGTACCTTAAGAAGCAAGCAACCATGTACAGTAATAATGAGTATAACATTGGGCTAACTAATCTTGATATTTGTATCAGTGTAAATCGAATTGGGTAAAAAACTGATATCTAAGTTTAATTGTACCTAAAGGGTTTGAACCGATGACGACCTTCTCCCCTGAACCTGAGAGGACCCTCTGGATTTTCCTCACACTCTTCCATCCGGTTAAAACATTTGGCTAAGTAAATTCCTTGCTGAGATGCAACCTGACATAGATTATCAAATAAATGAGAAACATGCATCATATAAGTACTGTTACAGAGAATGGAACAAGTAAATAACATAACATGCACCTGTGCTGTAGCAGGGAGAAATTTCATCTGAGAATCCACTTTCGAAAGGGCCGTTTTGAGTTCTTCGATATTCAGTTCAATTGGTTCATTTTTAACATCTCCCTTGGCTTCACTCAATAAATCAGCAATGTTGCGCATCTGTTTACTCTTCAGATACAGCTCAACCTGAGGGTATCGTTCACAAATGTCATGCATGGCCTCTTGAAATTCTTTGATCGTAAGCGTTCCTGAACTGCTTTTGTCAGCCTTCTTAAAGATAGCGGCAATATCTTCCTGAAATGCCAAAGCCAAGCCAATAAATAATCAACAGTAAAAAACTACATTTTAATTGAAATACTGGTTAAATAATACATTATTAAACATCATAGATTAATTGGTAATCATGCAAATGTTAATTATTTGATGGTTAAGGAACAGATAGATTTTCTACTTCCCTTAAGTTATATATGCCTTCAATGAAAAACACAACAAAGAAACTCAAAAAACAAACGTCGGATCAAGTATTATACTAATGATGTCTTTTTGAATAATAATATTAATGTCATATACATATGTGAGTGCACTAAATACTTGGTTAGAATCAAGATGATGGAAATAGTGTGTACTATACCATGACTTTTCGCTGATTTATCGTAGCACAATCACCAAGAGCATACACATTGTTACATCCTTCCACTCTCAACCATTCATCAGTAGCTATGGCACGCCTGCTAGCCTGTTCAGAAGAGACAATATATGATTAGAGAATAGAAATTTAAACGGAATATGAATGTTTAACAACAAATTCCTCAACAACATACCTGACCAATCTGTGACAGAAAATCTTTAATAAATGGACGAGTGCCAATACCGGTTGACCAGACAGCCATTCCATATGGAATCGTCTTAATTTCTCCTCCATTTTTCAGATCTTTGGTGGAAATTTCTTTCTCGGATACCTTCACAACCATGGATCCTGTTTTCACATCAATCCCTTCTCTTTGAAACTTGTCTTCAGCAAAAGCAGTTATTCTTTTGTCAAACCTATGAAAAGAGCAAGAGAACACATCAAATATGACAGGGTATAATCAGAACAAGTTCTAAATAATAATAATAATAATAATTACAAGATGTTGTTTTATGTTTGCCACATTCTCACATGCTCAAGAGATGACCTCCAGCTTCCAGAAGTGTAATCTTTACTAAATCTTTTATTCCAGGATATAAACGGGCTAAATCATCTTGAATATAGTCATGAAGTGCAGCTGCAAACTCCACTCCAGTTGGTCCACCTCCAACAATAGCAAAATGAAGAATTCTCTTCTTTTCTTCCTCACTTATTTCAGGCAAATTTGCTCTCTCAAAACAGTCAATAACTGTTCTTCTAATCTTCTGGGCATCTTCAACTTCCTACACACCGACAAGATAAGTAAAAAGTAAAAACCAGAAGCATGCATACAGATTACATGAATAGGTAGAATCCAATGAAACATCTTTTGTCACCATAATAACTATGGATTATGGACATGATGGAAGCTACCTTCAAGAAGTGACAATTCTCCACCACTCCTGGTGTGTTAAATGTATTAACAGTAGCGCCCACGCCGATGATTAGATAGTCGTAGTCCACTTCAAATTCTTCTATCCCATTCAAATTGTTTCCTTTAGATCGACAATAAATTTTCTTATTTTCCGCATCAATCTTGAAACATTCTGCTTCATTGAATTGCACGTTCACCTTTTTCTGCTCAGACGAAGACAGGAAAAAGGAACTAATTATACAGCCATGGTCTACAGAAGTTACTTTACCGCTAATGAATAATGTGGCATAAATGAAATTTTTTAATCACTGAAATCTTCATATCTTAACTGTAACTGTTGATTGTGCCAAATTGCATTGGTTTTTATGATCGGCTTCAATATGGTAAGTATACTTAACATAAACCAATAATATATATCACGAGAAATATGGTATCCAGTGAATAAGAAGAAGAGGTAAACTCTGCAGTCAAATATTTCCTCTAAACATAATTTGAACTTTATACAATTTTGGTCCCCAAGAATTTTTTTACTTAATCAAATCACTCTTTTAAAAGTTAAAGAAATCTGGTTTTTAAGTGTAGCTCATGCCTATCAAATCTCTCCTTGATAAGTGTGGTTCATCGTAGATCAATGCTTTAAAAGTCAGCTGAATCACTAACAAGTAACAACAATTAATGACAATCTATAAAAGTATATTTTAATGGAATTTCTTAGTTTTTATGATCGATAAAATCATTCAAACTATATCAATTTAAAAAAAATGGATCTTTTAAAATTTAACTCACTCAAACTTACATTAATCATGTAAGTTTTTCAGTTGTAAAGATGAAAGAAATTGTTAAATTATATTTTTATAGAGTATTATTGTTTATAGTAGATCACTTATCAAGTGGTAGAGAGTGTAATTTGCCTTAATTTATAATATTGAGTTAAGAAATACTAATAGTTTTGAAATTAAAAGTTTAATAAAATTTTAACAAAATTTAAAGGTAATAAGATGTATGAATAGGGTTTGAGTTTGGGAATTTTTTTGAATGTTGAATGTAATTTGATATTTTCATGGTGATTTTTGTTTAAAAAAGCAATATATTAGTTGATTCAATTAGTGAAAACTTTGAACAGACTCTGAAAATTTGAGAGCTAAAGTTGAAAGACTAAAAGTTATACGTTAGGGGATTTGAATGAAAACTTGAAATACTAAAATTTAGGGTACCAAATCCCGAATTAATAGGTATAGTAAAAATATCAATTGTTTTATAAATCTCTTAGTCTTTTTTACTAGGTGAATGGACGTCAATATTAATTTGTTTTAATGATAATCTACGGGACAAATTTATAATTACTATCTAGGGGACGAATTGTTTTTTTTAATCTTTTTACTATAATAAAGTTGAAAATAAATGGAAAAAGAAATCAATTATAATGAAAGAAAAGTTGAAAGACTAAAAAATTAAGGGGACCAAATCACAAATTAACAGTGGAAAAGATATATTTTAGGTGTGATTTATGTTAGTATTAATTTACTTGATAGTAGTTTGTTCTTCTGGTATGGTATCTTAGTTTTCGTTTATATTTCCTTTCATTATAAAAATAAAGTTTACTTTGTATAGTTTGCACGGTTGAAAATTTATTCAGATTGAGCAAATGACATGTTTAATTAATTTAAATATACAATCAACTACAATTTACAATGCACTTTAAATTAATTATATATTCAATTGTATTAACACATTTATACAATTCAACTACAGTTTACAATGTAATTTAAATTAATTAAATATTCAATTATATATACTATATTTTTTACCGCATTTAATCACATGTTGTTTATATACAAAAGTAAATATTTATAAAACATTCTTGTAATTTTTAAGAACATACATGGTATGATGGGGTCTTTTATGTTTACATCATTGTCCTTCCCAATAAAATAGTAAAAAATGTGTTTACTACGTTTGACTATTTATGTAAAAAAAGTGTAATATATAATATCGTATCAATTCATAAGAAAATTATTAATTTATTAATTTTAATGATAA
This sequence comes from Cicer judaicum, assembly GCA_037974835.1. Lineage (NCBI taxonomy): Eukaryota > Viridiplantae > Streptophyta > Magnoliopsida > Fabales > Fabaceae > Cicer > Cicer judaicum. The sequence continues at coordinate 13,247,333 of JBBPBS010001075.1, read as the reverse complement.
AGTTAATATGATTTATAGAAACATCCGTATTAAAATAAATAATTATTAGAATAATTAAGTTGAATGAAATTTTAATAAACAAAGATATACTAATGTAAAAAAAATTGTTGCTCGATTAACATAAAAAAGATTTTACTATGATGTGGGATTTACTGGTTAGAAAAATCCAACCTTTAAAACCTACCAAATCAAAGAGAATATTAGTTAATACACTTGGTTATTATAATTCCTTTTTTAGACTGATTGGACTTTGAATGTAGAATTTTCAGGCTGATTGTACTTTGATTCTATAATTAAATTAATACATTAACATTCTATCAAAAAATGGAAAGAACTAAAACAAAACACACAAGTGATTTCTAAAAGGAAAAAGTTTAAGTATATTTTTTAGTTGATTACTCTTAACATAAAACACACTTTCTATACTTACAAAAAAAAACATTAAAAAAGGCATGAATTTGATAAAGTTTTGAACCATATGATAAATACCTAAAAGATGCACTTAAATTTTGTTTTTTTAAATTACTTATTAAATATTTAAATTTTAAAAAACTTTAACTGATATTATTATTATTATTATTATTTAATTCAAATACAACATCTCTTTAATTATTGTTCTTACTTACATTTTATTATTATTATTATTATTATTATTATTATGTGTATGTAAATTTAAGTTGATGTAAAATAAATTAATAGTATTAATTATTTAACTATTGACGTGTAACAAGTTTTTACCCACAAATTAAAGTCCAACATGAAAACGAAAAAGGAAGTGTAATAAAGAGAAATTGATTGGGCGGCAATGAAATCCTGACCTTCCTAAAAATATTGCGAACTGGTTCAACAATGCTGCGCGCTTCCACGGTGCCGCAAGTTACGCTAGGTAACAGAGGAGTGAATGCAAAATAATTACGAGGCGATACCACTTGAACCTCGTATTTCGGATTGTTCAAATTCTTCATGAAACTTGTTGCCGCCCAACCAGTTCCCAGCACCACCACCTTTTTCTTATCGGTAACCGCCGCTTCCGATGGTGCCAACTCACCATAAGCCAAAATACCACCACCACTGCATTCAACAACACACACAATCACATTCATACATCACTAATCACAGATCTACTCTCCATGGTTTTTAAATTGCAACCACATTTTTGCACAATTTAAAAGTTTAATACGCAACCGCAACAATAACTGCAATTTAAAACGATGGATCTACGGCTACGCAATGCATTCAAGCTTTATAAATGCTTAAGGAAACGCCTTAAAATTGATAAACTGAAACAGAGTATTCTTGTAGTAATTAGCAAATGCAAACAGAGAATATATTAACATTTTAACATGAAGATTTTATTCATAAATAAATGTATATATAGATCTAGCTTTTTTGCTTAAAAAACTACAATAACATCTCATTAAAAAAACTACTATAACAAATAATTGAAGCAAACACGATCGCATAACAGTTAACGGAGATGACAAATAATAATTGTATTTTGAATAATGATTAGTGAAAATACTACTAAAAGAACAATTAAGAATGAAATTTATATAGAAAAAAGTACCTAACGGCGGAGCAGAGGAGTACAAGCTTGAGATGAGAGCGATGGTCATGGAAAGTTCTAGAAAGACGTTCAAAGAAAGTGAGAGTGGACATTTCTTTTGGTTTGCTGTTTACGGTTTCCTTCGGCAAGGAGAGAAAGGATGTGAGTTCTCCGATTTGATGGGAGAAGAAAACAGAGAGAAACAGCTACCCGAAAAGAATAGTCAGAGCGAAAAGAGAGGCGTCTTATATTTAAGCATGAACGTAGGAAATGAATGACTAGTGCGTGACTTTTAGGGCTTTCAAGTTTCAGGGCATTACAGTTCCATGCTGTGGTGATTTACCAGATTTGCCCTTCTTCTTACTTGAGGGTCAAGTTAGGAAGTCTCACACAGTTGAAATGTATACTTTAGTTTTTTTTCTTTTGGAAAGTATATAAAATTATATTTTTCTTTTGATTATTTAAATGAATTTTTTTTCCCTAAATTATGAGTATGTATATGGTAAAAAATTACATGTAAGTTTACTAACATTTTACGGTCACAGTGAAGCAGTATTAAAATATTTATAAAAACCGTTTATTAAGTTCAATGTTATTTATAAGAGAAAATAATTTAAAAAATTAAAATAAATATATTTATTAATTATTTTGATTTTTTTTAACTTTTAAATATCAACTATCAATATATGAAAGTAAAATACAACAAAAAAAAATTAATGTTATGCTTCTTAATTTTAACGATTGCAAGAATACGAAATATAAAAATAAATATTTCATTCATTAAATAAATTAATTTTTTTATTTTAAAAAAAAAATTAGAAATTTTTCTTAAGGAAAAAGAGGTGAAATATAGAAGTTGAGCAAATAAAGTAGCTTCTAGAAGTTAAAAATTAAAAAACAACCATTTCTTTTTAAATACAAATGACATATTTCTTTTCCAAAATTGCAAATAACATATTTTTTTATAAATAGAAGGCATACGACATGTTTGTTAAAAAAAACGAGATTGTAATGGAAACCCACTTACCGCTTAAACAATTTTCATAATTGTATAATCAATGTCTCATATTTAATTTACAGTGTAAAATTAGTTTATAATATCATCGCATAATTTTTTTCTTTAAGTATAATTATTGTATAAAAAATAAGGAATAAATATTTTTCAAATAAATAAATATTAAAAATTATAGAACAAATATTTGTTTATAATACATAAAAAAATACAGGATAAATATTAAAATAAAATAAAATAAATATTTATTATTGATACATACAAAATACATAACAAATATTTGTTATAAAATTATAAGAGAAATATTTATAATTGATACATAAAACAAAAATGAGATAAATATTTGTCATTGATAAATATTACAAAAATACAAAATAAATATATAAATAATGCATAAAAAATGTATGACAAATATTTGTAATTGAAATATATAAAAAAAATCACACAATTAATATTTTTTAATGATACATAAAAAAATATGAAACAAATATTTGATATTGCTAAATATTAAAAAAAAATAAACAAATATATTATATTGACAAATACAAAAGCATGTGACAAATATATCATTGATAACTATATAAATATAAGAGACAAATATGTCATTAACAACTATATAAATATTGAGACAAATATTTATTATTAATACATAAAATAAGAATTTTTATTATAAAATATAAACCACGCACCGTTCATACTACACCAAGGATTTCTTGGTGGTATACTCTTGAAAAGTGTGAGGCCCTCCTAATAATATTATAAAGAGAAACATATCTTAAGTAAATGAACAAATGTAATTTAAACAGCATAAACGCTTTAAAATTTTAATTATTTCTTATACATATAATCAAAAAATTATTAAAAAAATAACTATCAAAATGTGTCATGATATTAATTTTAAAAACATTTTTTATAAAATTTCCAAAATAGAGATATTTAATAGTGATAATGTGTATCAATTTATTTTTTCGTACAACATCAACCATATTTTGTTCAATATAAATACCCTTTCATTTGTCTATACTAATTGTTTAGAGGAGTTTTATAACATAAGTATTCAATTAAATGTTACTATCTAAGTATATCATAAAATAAGTAAATATATATTTAAATAGTGAGCTTTAATTGATTGTCGTGTGAAGTCATTTTGTATTGTCTGTACATATTTTTTATTCCATCAATAATTATAAGCACCAAATTATATATATATATATATATATATATATATATATATATATATATATATAGAGGTTGTAAATAAAATTAGTAAAATAAAACAGTACTGACAATAATTCTTTAATGTCTTATGGTTGATAAAATTAAAATTCTATATACAATGATAAATACAAAATTTTACATTAAACTTTAATATGCATGCACCGACAGAAAATAGTAAGTGTAAGTGTTATTTTTTGTTCTGTTTTAAAAAGTATATTAGTAAAAAATCCTCATACACTAAGTATAGAGAAATGAGAAACAGTTTAACTTGTGTTTTAACATATATATCAAATGTCCTCGCATGACATTTGGTGTTATTTTATTATGTTAATAAATCATGAATCCAAGAATATTATATTTTCCTCCACAATAATTTAATTAGATCTCACAAAGTTGATGTCTATTTAGTTTTTTCTTTAAAACAATATAATAAAATAACAATATGCCTAAATAAAATATAGTATCGATATGTATATATATATACTCCTCAAACTCTTTTAATTTAACAACAGGGTTACGTCTGATAATATCTCGACTATAATTATTCTTGATGTAAAGAAAGAAAAAAAAAACTTATATCTTAACCTTTAATAAAATATTCTAATTTTTTTAAAAATATTAGATTCAACGCCGTTTTTTCGCCCTAAATATTTATTATGAATAAAATCTTAAACTGTATTTTATTAACTGTGTAGTCACATATATAGTCGGCATTGAATCATTATTTATTTTTTCACAATAATATGTATTGAATTGATTAGTATGGACTGAAATTGTAAATAAGCTTTACACTATAGAAATAAACTAGTTAGTTATAGTTGACTTAGTTTGTTGAATGTTAAACATATTTGATAAGTTACTCAGTTTTTTATTAAATATAGTTACTTGGATGGTTAAGTTCAAATGTGCTCTATAAATAAAGTTATTGTATTCATTATTTTGTAATCTTTTTGTCATTAATATGAAAATTCCAACAAATTTTATTTTTATATAAAGTTTTTAAGTTTATTTTTAATGTGAGTTTTTATCTTCATCTATTTAATTATGTAGTTTCTAATACATAAATTATCTAATAATAATTTTTCTGAACGTAGATGAGATGATAA
>JBBPBS010001075.1:13207444-13241854 GCA_037974835.1 Cicer judaicum | reverse complement strand
AAGAAAATGCATTTAATTTCATATTATTGTTATTATTATTATTATTATAATTAAATAAATTTTTAATCACTATAAAATTTTAAATTTTTATTTTAGATTATGTTAAAAAAAATATTTCAGTACTTATAAAATTATTATGCAAAAAACTATTTTAGTTTTTCTTGAAAAGAAGCATGTTTAATTATCATTGAATTTTACAATTTTTAAATGATTTTTTTATAAAAATATTTAAAATATTATAAAAAAAATTATATTTTTTTACAATTAGACAAAGTAAATATAAATATTTAGATGTCATAAACCCTAAAAAAAATATAAAAATAAAAACCAAAATTTGAGAATGTTAATTACAAAGAATTTTGTAAGGACTACAGAATGTTAATTTTTGTTTACCAGATTACTTCAAATAATGAGAGCCACTTGGTACTATGGAGGAGTGGAACATCGAGCCGCTATATTAAATTGTCCGCACGCCGCATACGCCTCACGGCGGCGGAACTGTCAATTTTTTTATATTTTTTGAAAAAGAGAACCGACAATTCCAAGATTGTGGAAGCATGGCAATTTTTTAATAAAATTCAATGTTCCTGCATTAACATTAAAATGAATAACTAAAATACTCATTTATTGAGTTCTTGCAAAAAAGCTATTGAGTTCAAATACTGTGAAGACAATAATTAGAGTTTTACTTATGTTTGATCTCGAGTTTATAATACCGTTTTTATGATTGTCTATTTTAAATTTTGAAAAAATATCAAAATTGTTATTTTAAAAAATGTTTTGGTAGATTGAAAAAATATCAAAGTATAGAAATTACACTTCATATTTATTTTATTCAATGTAAAATTTTTGTATGTATTGAAACAAATGTTTAAATCGGACAAGTTTCATTTTAATATTGTTTGAAAAAAATTTATATGTATTGTAAGGAATATTTTAATCGGACAAGTTTTATTTTAATATTGTTTGAATTCAAGATAAAATTAGTGCAACATAGTAGCAATATAATTTTAATTGTGATTTTTTGCTATGGAAAAATTCATTGTGATTTTCACAAAGCTTCAAAGTATAACTTTTAGTAAACCATATAAAATACTATGATTCGTCCAAATTCATCATTGGGTCAAATATAAATATGACTTTTAAATATTAATGTCTATAAATATAAACTCTTTATATAAATACTATGTGGTTAAGAGTTGAATGATATGTGAAAAATTATTATTTAGAGTAATAAAATATTATTTGGAAATTTATCATTCTTTTAATTGATATTTAATTCTAGTGCTTGAACATATTTGAAAAGATTAGTCTTTACAATATCATATAATATGGTATTTTAATAAATTATTAAACTAGAATTATTTGTTTTTTATTTATAAATAAAATATTATAATTATCATAAAAAGTAACACACAACCATCGGTAGACCACTAGATTTATACTTTAATTAATATTAATAATATTTTATTACTAATAAATATTAATGCAGTGTTATAAATATTGAAAGTTCTCAAAGTCTCAAACATTATAAACTTAAACTGTATAGTTAAATTTTTATAACGTAATATCATTTGGATAAAAAGTCATGTGTCGTTTTTGATAAAGTTAAAAATCTGGAATTTAAATTTAAAAAAATACAAATAACATTAAAATTTACATGGTCTTATTCGACATTAGGACTGTGATACTCATTATTATAAAATAAGCAAAACTAAAATACTTGAAACATTTACCGATGAATCTTTTTGTTTTTTTACTGTTTGGGGCACAGAAAACGAAAGACAAACTTGTCACGTGGAAATTACTTTTTTAACAAAAAGTGGAATTTTTTTGTTTGTCTTACGTGGAATGTTTTTAATTACTAGTGAAAGCTATTGATAGAAATTACTCCCCACATACAAGTCTTGGGAAATTCTAGTAAATTATGAAACCTAAATTGACCAGAATAATCTATAATTTATAGAAGAAAGCTCCAAAGTGGGTCAATAGACAAATAGGCCGTTTAACCTAAATTTTCGATTTTTTTGACATGTCTTTTTATGACGATTATATCATATACTTCCTTATTTAAATATATTACTTTTTCAAAACACATAAAAATTAACTATTAACAATAAAGTTCAAAATAAAAATTATATTTTAAAAATTCAAAAAAAATTTAAATTTATAACATTTCGATTTTCAAATTTTAAAATTTTCTAAATAAAGATTATATTTTAAAATTTTTAAAAGTTCTAAAATTTTCGTATATCAAAAGTTTTGAATGGTTTGAAAGTTTTAAAAATTCTATAATTTTTTATTTTAAAAATTTTAAAAATTTTAAAAATTATCATTTTGAAACTTTAAAAATTTTCAAATATTTTGAAAAGAAGGGTAAAAAAATAAGAAGTTGAAAATATTGAAAGTTTTATAATGAATAAAATTGTATTTTCAAGTTAATTGAAGAGTGACAAATTTATATGTAGTCTCGCCTTTCATTTACGGTTATTTTTATATAAAACACAATTTATTTTAAACTTTTCTACTCCATAGAAAATACAAATTATTTAAATTAATCACTTTTATTTTTGATATGGTGTTGAGTGTTGCTTTGTATTATAAATATTTAGATGATAAAATATAGATATTAATTTGAATAAGAATTTTCATATTTTTAGCAAACTCAATATTTATATATTTTAATTTTTTTAATATTGTTTATTTTTACAATTTTAATATTAATTTTGTAAATAACTAAATTAATATATTTTTAGAAAAACCATTGATGAGTTAATTTGTTTATATGAGATTCTCAACCGTACACCTTTAATTCGCCCTCCCACATGCCATTTTTGATACGGGTCTTCAAAATGGAATGATTTGCATACACACTCTTCAAACATTGCACAGCAAATAAGCATGGCTGAGTAGCGGCGAATTAAATACAGCTTATCTTCATTGTTTCAGTAATAAAAATATTTTTATTCTTTTATTTATTTATAGGCATGTAAAGCACTTATTATTTATTTTCATTTTAATGTTTCTGAAATATTTTTACAAAATTGCCATTCAATATTTCAGTATGAATATTTAAAAATAAAGATAAATAAAAACAATATCAGAGTTATATAATTATAAACCAAAAAGAAAATGAGTAGAAAAAAAATAACAGAAAATAAGATAATCAATATTTTTTCATGGAAGGGCATTTATAAGGGCAGTGCCGCATAACTAAGATGCTATTCGATTTTGAGGCAAAAATAATCATTCGATTCAAATATATAATCAATTAATTATATGTACTTCGATTGGGTTTTGATAATATGTGTTAGAAAAATAAATTTGAATATAATTCAATAACAAATAATTTAATTTCAATTGATTTTTTAATATTAAAATTATAATTATAAAAATTATATAAAAACAATAAAATAAAAAATTGATGCAAAATATAATATATATATATATATATATATATATATTAAAATTCAACATTACAAAAGAACAATGTTCTATTAAATTTGAAATATATGAATTACAGAAAGAAATAAATTCAAAACCAACAAATAATATAAATATAATATATTATATTATTTAATACAGTTATAAAATAGTCATTAACGTTACTTTAATTAATAAAATTTTCCTTTTTTAAAATTTTTAAAAAGTATTAAAGGTATTAGTAAAAAAGATATTAAAAGTAATTAAAATGATTTTTGTTTTGAAAAAACGTTAGTCCCTATAGTGGGTTGTTTTATTAGGATTGAGCTATCACTTGTCTTATTTAATTTAATTTTGAGTGTTCATTTTTCTATGCGAGGTAAAGTCTACTTAGCTTTAGCTTTATGAGTCTACTCAAAATTCTTAGATGATTGCTTACCGACTTTTCAACGAAATATTTATTGTTACTGGAAGCACGTTTCCAGAAGGGTTATTTATTTGAGAGATATATTATCGAAAACGTATTTCTGATAATATATTAGATATATTATGAATAAATTAAAAGTCGAATTTTTTGTGTGCATGTTTTAGCGCCTATAGTTACTCCACTTGGGACATCATTGGTCATTGATATCCATATGTAGGAGACACATGTCACATATATATGGGAGACGGGGATCTTAAAAAATATCAGCAACATATTTTGAATTACTTTTTTATTGATTTATCTCACTAAATTTATTTGAAAATTACGTAATTTCATAGGTTTAGATTACCTAATTTTATAGATTTAATTTTAATTTTAATTTTAATATATATATATATATATATATATATATTCTCCCTTGCAAAATTTAAACAACAATTAATTTTAAAAAATTGCGGTATTAATTTGCTTTAAGATTTGAATTAAATATAATAATTTTTTGAACGATTTATATTTATATTTTGGGAAGGAGTAATAAAAATTAAAGAATATTTTGTACTTCATTCATTGTAAATATAAACAAAAATTAATCAAAAAAAATTTGATCTATTTATTCAAATTTTAAATGAAGTATTTACATTTTCTTTATTTTTGAAATAGATAATAAGATTGTAGCTTTTTTTTTCAATACTATAATAAAAAAATTCACATACAAGTTCGTAATCTCTATAACATAATATTCAACTTAATTATTTATCAATTGATCTAGAGAAATGAATGATAGAATAATTTATATATTAATAAAAGATAAGTACGTTTTCACAATAAACATCTAACAATTATTTTTGTCCTATATATTCCCTTACATTAATGCAAATCAAAACACACCATGATAGTCACCATCGTGCCACATCATAGGCGTAGAAATGGTTGCCTCATAAAACTGCTCAAGCTGACTACTTACAGCTCCCAATTAAACTTCTTTCCAAACACTATTTTGTTTTTCACCCAAGTTGGATTATGTTCTTAAAATGTTGGTTGGTCACTAACTTCTTACATGTGAAGAACAACAAACTTTGAACTTTGAAATCAAGTTTGGTGAAATGTAAGGCATGTGAAGTGATTGGTTATGTCCTTTGTGACAATTACATGTTTAAGAATTGTGAGAAAGCCAACTTATGTTATGGGTGAAAATACTTCAAAAAAAAAAATGTCAACAAATTAACAATAGAGTACCAACACATATTGACATAAATCTTACCAAACTAAACTGTAAACGAGGGTCATGTTGGTTTGCGTGCTTCTCGTCACCAGCTCAAGTTTTAGGTGCCACTATTGCTCTAATTTTGGGGCCTAAAATTGGAGGAGGCTGCCCAATAAGTATTGTCTGATATTATATAGGTTGAGCAATTCTACTGTACGTTTGTCAATTAGACATACATTGTTACGTTCGATATTTAAAGCAATAATGAAATAAGTTTATTTTTTAAACGATTTTTTTATTATTTAAATAATAATAATAATAAATACTATATACAAAGAGTGTCAGTGAAATATAATTTATTTATTTTTATGAGTTTTTAATATTCATAATATTTAAGATAATCTTAAGATAAATATCTTGAAAACTCTATTCTAATCTTAAAAACTAAATTCTAATAAAAATAAAATACAATTTTAATAATTTAAAAAAAAAAAAGAAAATAGAGTTTAGTTCTAAAATTTTAAAAGATTTATACAGAATAGTACCATAGTTATAAACAAGAATGAAATGATGTCTTTTTCTTATAAAATATTAATTTTTTTAAAAATTCGTGAAGAAGTATTCAACTAATAAAATAATCATTAACTTATTAGTTCAGATAACAAATAAACTCAAAAAAAACATTAGCGTATTTAATAATTTTTTTCTCTGCATTATCAATCTGTCGTCATGACGTCAATAGTTTATTTTATGCAAGTCAAACAATTATACTGAAAGTATTTTCGTTTGATAATTCATGTACGGTTTTAGATTTGCAATGTTAAAAACGATGACCACATCCAAAAGAGGCATAACATGCTAAAACCAAAATAATTCCAAATCTCAAACCTTTTTCACTTTTCCCCAAAACAAATCACACAATTAAACGCTATGTTAATTAATCTTTTCTAAATCTCATATTAGTTGCAACTAATCTCACCGGAAAATTCTCTATGCTTTGTCGGAGAAATCTCGATCTCGATCATATTCTCTTCCTCAAACTGATATCCAAATGCATTATCATTATTCTTATAACCATCAAGAGATATCTCTATTAAACCATCTCTGTCTTCTTCATCCCACCTATAACACATATTCTCCGGCGAGTCCCATTTCTTCATCGCCGGAAACTCATTCTCCGACGAACTATCAGAGTCTGATTCAGGATAGTAACGTGACAAAGAAGGGTACCTCAAAATTCCAGTAACAAGATTCTCGTTTGAAATATCCTCTGTTTCTTCACCTTCGTATATAACCTCCAATGGCGCTTTCACGTTCCATTCAACGAAAGAATCGTCAAGAAACGAACTTGATTCAAAACCCATTTGAAATTCGAATTTTATTTCAGAATTACTCGAGACCCATCGTTGAATTTGGTCGAGAGAATCGATTTCCACCTCTTCCCCTGTTTTCCCCTGTTTCTCGTCTCTGTTTCCCCTGTTTTCTTCATTTGTAACAGATTCTGATTCTGATTCAACCAAATTTCCCTTTTCTTCATTGTTAGATCTCTGAATTGCACCAAAACGGAGTACAATGATCAAGAGAATCCCGGTGAGAATCGGAACGGGAGAGAAAACTATTTTGCAGAATGAATGAGGGAAATAGATGAGAATTAAGACACATAAGGTAACAATGCATGAAAATAGAGGATCAGAAAAAACAACTGAGAGAAAATAGAGTGTTTCTTTACATAACAAGTTGATAAAGAACCTCAATTCTAAGAGAAAATTATATCCCTCCATTGGCTACAATTATTATTACTATAATAATTATTCAGTTGAACAAGATAACTAAATAGAAAATCAAAGCCATGAGTAGAGAAAGTTGAGGTTGGATGATGATTGATAAGAAAAGTTAGAAAGTAAGATTGGTGAAAAGGGATTTGGACAGAGTGTGTAATGTGGGGTGTTAAGTCTTTTTGGGCATGGAATAATAGGAGGGGAAAGGGGAGTGGTCCTGTTCTATGCTATAACCAAGACTATCTTTTTATGCTTACAAGGAAAACCTACAAATCCAAACCTAAAAAAAGTTGTTATGCTTTTCTGGGCCAGTTTGGCAAGACTAAAAAACAAGCTCATAATTTAGTGTTTAAGCTAAAAAATTATCTTTGCTAACTATTTTTTTTATATGTTTATTGTATTTTTTTAAAATTTTTTTCTTAAAGTTTCTAGTGTTTTTTTTATGAACTATTTGAAGTAAGTTTGAGTGTATAACATTTATGTAAATATTAATTGAATTTATGAGAAGTAATATTTTCTCTTTAATTTAATTGATGTTTTTTAAATACTAACTAAAAATAAAAAATTTACATCGCTATATTTTTTCAATTATTAGTTTTATCAAATATTTTAAATTAAATTAAATCAGTTAACTTTTAATTATCTTATTCAATATTCACTATAAATCCATCTTTTACCTTATAAGTAGTTTTCTATTTTCTCCCATCAGAACTTTGTGCTTATCAAATTCATGATTTTCTTTATCTTGTATCAATCAATGAATTGAGTCCCTTGGTATGTTCCCATTTTTAGATTTTTATTCATGGAATCTATTCAAGTTTTACTTTAATATAGCAAATTCAAGATACGAGGTCCGGGTGGACGGTTGCTTTAAGGTGTTGATCAATTTTGGTTACTATAGAATGTGAAACTTCACCTTGAACCACATGAGATGCTGAGTGGATGGTCCATTTAGGGTTAGTTGGTTAACGAGAGATAAGAGAAAAAAAAAGTAATTAATGTAACTATAAGTGGAAGCTAAAAAGTTAGGTAGACCCACAAGAATCATGTCATTGGCTAATGTGACCGATTCTCGTGTCTTTCACTTTGGGTGGAGATAAAAATAGAAATACAATAGAATAGAATAGGTCGATCAACAAGCCACTTCGATAAAAAGGTATAATTTAATTTAATTGAATTTATTATCATAATTTTTAATTTTGTTTATCTATATGTGAAAAATAATTTGATTGAAATTAACTTATTTATTTAAATTAAATTAGTTTAATTAAAAGCTCAAACTTAATTTTTTTCAAATAAAAAGAAGTTCAAATAATTAATTACAATTGACGGTCTATAACTACAATGCAATTAGACACATCTAAATTGTGTAATTAAAATGAAATACTCTAAATTTTAAATTTATACTTTAAAATAATTAAAATTTTAAAATTATTCATTCATATGTATTGATTACATTAAATCTAAATTTGAGAGAGAGTAAGAGAGACTATGAGGACATTGTTTTGCCAAATAAATAGATATGGGACATAGAGTACATTTCTTGGACTCATTCTTCAACCATATGTGTACTTTTGAGAGAAAACTAAAAGATGAATGTATCTAGTAATAATTTGAAATGGTCTTATATTTAATAACAATATTTTTCTAAATAGTATTTATAATTGAGAAATAATAGAGTACTAATTTTCTAATATAATACAAATAATAAAACCAAGGAAACGAGGTAAGATTGGATGTATAACTTCTACATATGTTAATAGGTGAACCAAACTTTCAAAAAGACTAAATCAAGCCTAAAAATTTCTGTCAACATATACTATACTTAGTTCTTGAATTGTCTCCAAATAAGTTTTGTGGTATGAGTTATAATGCATAAAGAAATATTATATATATGGTTCAAAATTTGGCCTCTTTACAACTAATTCTTCTTTTCTAACAAATCAATGGTTGATTTTGGATTTTTTATTTAAAATTTAAAGTATTTAATTTTGCAATTTTTATATCAAAATATTTTATATATTTAGATTTTCAATAAGTTGCATGACCATGTATTAACTTTAAAATCTTGTATTATAAATTTTACTCACAAATTTTGCTACGGAAATGTAATAAAGAATTAATCATTCATGTAATACCTTTAATATTTGTTTTATATTATTTAATATTGTAAAAACAAATTATTCTGAAAAAACTTCTAAAATTTTCATTTTGAAATCTACTTTCAACCTCTAGGTTTATTGGACAGATCCCGATACAATGGGAATAATCTATATTTCTAGCTTTCCTCCATATTGTATATTGAATTTTTACATGCTCACATTAACTTCCTTCCTCCCATATATTTTTTCCATCTCCCTTTTTTATATATATCGTTTTTCCCATCCATCTCATTTTTTTCTTAGTTTATACGACGTGGTACTCTTAACCTTATTATTAATTTTTTATTTTATTTTAATTTTAATGGAAAGTGGTACACTTAACTCTTTTTTTATGTAGAAATCAATGGTACACTTTATTTGAATGAGTGAATCCACATAATTTCCTTTTCTTGTGCATGTGATGTGTTAAGCTTTGCTTAAATCCAAAAGTAATAACTCCATATCCAAATATGGTAGAGCGAACAAAAAATAAAGCATACATCGACTCTTGCTCACCAGCTAGTTATTGAAAGCCAGCATCATCAGTTGCATTTGCCCCTATAAATCCCCGAAATATGCAGTATAGTTAATAGCTAACACTATTAATATTACTCCTCCACGTTAACATCACCCTTGTCTCTTCAATATATAGCAACTTGTTACCGAACATTCCCCGCATTAACAGTTCCATTATTTTAGTACTCTGTATGTAACCTACGTACAACTTCACTTATTCCTTATTCTATGACTTGTCAGCTTCTATATATCACCAAGCACTTCGTTCTTCCTTTCTGGAAAGATAAATAAATATCAAATGCAATAATTATCAGAATGGGTACTGCTATTAATTTGATATGGACATTAAAGTTATTTGATTTCATTTTCGACTGTACGTGGCCCACTTATACTTAGTAGATAGACATTTGTCATATGGATTGACATTGGAGTAAATGTAAAGATATGGATGAAGTTGATTGTTATTCCTGGAGTTCTCTACATTTTATCGATTCTAATATTTGGTAGTGAAAAAAATGAGACTAATGATTTATTGGAACTCTTTTTACACATCTTGAGCAAATATTGAGATTCAACATGTTTAGAGGGCTATTACAAATATATTAGAGAAAAGATAATATGTGCCTCAATAGCACACGTGTTAATGATTTAAATATAAAAATTTGTTTTGAAATTTATATTTTCAACTTGTTAAACATTCAATTAATGCGTTTTTCAATAAAAAAAATTATACTTTTGATATTTTTAATATGTGTCCTTATTCCTTAAAGGCACACATTAGCATGATCCCAAATATTATAGTGAAATATTTTTAAACTAAAAAAAAAAAAAACACAAGGCTCAAAGAAAAACAAAGAACCAAGTTTTGGTATATCCAAACTCAAATTTGAACTAATCTGACATATTATATATTAATAATTAAATTGAATTTATTTATTTATCTTTTACACTAGCTTGAACAATTTAGTTCTTGGGCCGGCCTTGAAAATAGGTGCACAATTTCAGTATAAGCATGATGAAAATAGTTATTTTTTAACAAGGAGAACAAAATATTAAATGTTTAGCATAACTTTCTATTATTAGCAATGGCGCAGTCTGATACATAGGTCCTTTGATTTTCCTTATGTTTTAAGTCCTACTCTCCTACTGTATGGCCGACTCACTCCATATTTTAATATCCAATCTCAAAACCATCAAAGTTGGGGAAACATTAAAAAAAAATGTAAAGGAAGGTTTAGGACCCCATGGCTTCACCATCACCATGTTCTGCGTGACTTTATTATTCTAATAGTATATTTGTGCTTCAGTTGGTTCAATCGTAGCCGAGAGATTATTTTCACGATAATACATGTGTACATCTGAAGATTGTTGTATAGTAAGGACTGGTGACAACTTGTACTTTGGACTATAAGTGTGGCATAAACTTGTCAATGTTTATGTTTCCTAGCATGCATTGTGTATTCTCTGCTGTTTCTATCGGCATTGCAGTTGAATTCTAAAAGATCTAAACTCTCCCAATCGACGGATAAAGATTAATAATCTAAGTATAAAATGTTCAAATGTGTTTTTTTTTTACGGGAATGTTGAAATGTTTTATGCATGCAAGGAAAATAAGTTTTCTCATATTTCTCTTTATAGATACTAAACAAGAGAACCTATTAAAAGTTGTAAATATTTATGGAGAGAGAGAAATTCAACTAGTATATAACAAAATGAAAGAATCAAATTCTGTATGCAAGCGATTGTGTGTCTACTGCTATACAAGAAACATAAAGAATTTTGCAGCAAAACGACCTAGTAACAGAGAACTAATACACACTCATTTGATAGTGAGAGTTCAAAAAACTATCACAAACTCTTAAAAAAAATTATATCCCCCTCCTACCCTCCCCCAAACAAATGGACCTTATTTTCTATCCATATTTACAAATTTCAGCTGTTAATGACACCTTGCTCCACTTGGCAATAATGACGACTGGTCACTTTCAGCTGGACCAGCAGAATCCATACAGCAGTCAGGGATAGTATTTTGGATGCTGAGAAGCATACTTCCCTGAATACTGCAAGTTATCAGGTAACCCTCCATGTCGAGGTCTTAGAGTTGGTGCCCCATATGGGGGAAGTGAATCTGAAATGTAATAGTAACAAATAATTAGTCTTAATTAAAAAATAACTTCAAAGGAGATAAATTATAAGACAGTAACTACTTGGGGTTGGTGCAGGTGTATGCAGGTCAGACAGGAAATCTCTGTTGTCAACATAAGGTCTGTCATAAGTACTATAATCTAAAGGCGTTGTCCTTGCACTTGCTATTGGAGAGGGTTCATGCATGCCATTCCTGTAGGAATCATGAAAAGTACCATGGAAACCCATATGGCTCCCTGCAATGTTTGGCCTGTAATGGCTACCCAAAACAGGGTTTGTGTAAGCCTCAATGCTGCCGGTAGGAATGACACCATAAGTTCGATTGTAACCAGCATTGTCTCTAGGAAAACGAGATGCTTCATCATAGGAATGAAGTCCATAAGGAGATGGTACTCTTGCGGCTTGTGAAAATTGACTGCTTGGATATCCTCCAGACAATGGATACACAGTCATACGAGATTCAGTCATATGACTACCTGCACTGGCCTATGAGAGCATGTACCTAGGTATCAGCATTGTTGCCAAAAGACAGAATAACCAACATGAAAAGTCTGCAAATTTATAGAAAATTCTATATAGGCTGATCTGACTAACTTGACTAGGCATCCCGTAGTTGGATAGAGAGATCGGAGAATAAGAGGCTTTCCGGGGAATGTTAGTGCCTGAACAATAGTGCACCGTCGTCAGTATGATCGAAAAGAATCAAATAATTAAAAAGTAAGTGTATGTAGATAAAAACCTGCCAAACTTCCTTGATTCTGCAAACCAGATCCGGCAGAAGACTGAAAAGAACCTCTGCACGATAATGTTGATGGGTTGTTATTAGATAGAGAAGCAGTATTTTGCTTCATCTGATCCAAATATTTCTGAGACTCGTCTCGGTTCAGTTCTACAAACAGAACCTTGAAATAAAAATGAAGCTTTAGTATTGTCGTTGTTGACAACCAAAGCAATAAAAAGCAGAGTAGGGTACTAAATACCTTATCAAAATACTCATCTGAATGAGGCATATCCTTGCTTTTAGGTAGAACAAAATTAGCTGCCAGAGCCATAAAAGAGCAGAACATGCAAAAAATTCTTTTTAAGTAAAGAGAAATGATAAAACTTAACATGGGGAGATAACAAGTAAAGGTAAAGAATTAAAAAAATACCAATCATGTTATTCAAAGCATCAGTTGGAACTTTGTTCCCCGTTTCTTTAAATCTTTTATCATAACGACTCTTAAGATCTTCCGGCTTGGGGAACACAACAACAGCAATCTGGAATGGACAAAATTATTATATTACCAAATCTATAGTAAATTCATCTTCCAAGCTACAGCAAACAAATAGCTACCTTTTGATAGTCGGCAAATGGCTTAAGCTTACGCTTGCGTGCATTTCTGTACACATTTGTCTGGTCAATTATATAATTGCGAGGTACACTAGCCGCCCTGGAAAGAATTACATTGAACATTGCAGTTGCCTTGTCCATCAAACGATCAAACCTTTCACTGTAGTTGTTTTTCCGCAGCAGTCCAGGAACCTAAACAACACCGGGTTAGTAAAAACTCAAAGTTAGAAAAATGATAACCACAAAATGTCCGGCGGGTAAACTAACCTTCATCTGCTCAAGAATTAAATTTGTCCCAAGCAAAACATAATGCTTCTCGGGATGATTTTTCACCCATTTTTCAGCCCACACAGTCTTGCCCGAAGCTGGTAATCCAACCATCATCATCAATTCACAATCCTTCGGTTCAGAAAAAGAAGGTCCCAAAACCGCATTCCCATCCGCAACAGCCAAGGCCCAGGGTCTAAACCCTTCTCGAGGAACAAGTCCTTGTTCAACACTAAACTGCATCTGAACCACAACATTTTTCAACAGAACATGCGGAAAAAGTGCACACCCCCAAGGCGAATCCTTCGGAAAAGTAGAATCCAACGCTCCAAGACCAAGAGAACCAACATCAAATTGAATTGCAGTACCCAACCATTTACCATTCTTGGAAAAACCAATAGTAGCAAGTGGTTTACTCTCAAGGTCAATGCAACAAACTATTGTATCACCAACACCAAACCTATCACCAAAATTTAAAAACTTCCCCGCATTGGAAAACTTTCCGGTACCACCGAAACCAAAGCTATGTTTGGGCTCACCAAGAGCTCCAACACCATCATCCCCTCTAGAAACACCAAGACGACATAAATTTTTCTGATCAGGGGCAGTATCATCAATATCAACTCGTTGTGAAGAAACAACAATGCAACCAAAACAATACCTACCCTTTGTTATTCCAACATTAGCTCTAGCACCAGACCAACAATAACCAAACCCTTCCTCATGAAGGCCATATCCAACAACTCCATTGCATTCAATATTAAAATCTAACAAATAAATCAATAGTTTAATTCAAAGAGCAAAGATATAAATATACAAATAAAATAAATAAAGAAATGAAATTCGTGTAAATTAAAAGAGGGTTTTGAATTTTGAGGAAGTGAGTGAGAGTGAAATACCTAAGTCAGTGTCTGAGGAATTGAGAACAACGCGAACGCGAGGTGAAGGAAGGGGTTCCGATGCAGATTCCTTTGGTTTCTTTGGATGAGTTGCCACATCTTCTTGGAAAGGGAAGTTACGTTTTGTGGAAGACATTGTTCTCGACGCCAACAAAGAATAGCGCCAAAATATATGCACACCACCAGAAGCGTTTCATACTCTAAAGTTTATAATTTTTTTTGCATAATCCGGTAATTATATATGTGCCTTATTATGTCACATCAATTTTATATTTTAAGAAATAGTTTTTTGATTTTCGATTAAATTTTATCTTCTTATAAATATGTGTAAATTAATTATGAATACATTAATTTATAAAAAAAAATTAAATTTTATAAATTATTTTAATTATTATTTTAAAATATATATATATATATATATATATTTACTAAAATTTTAATGTTGAATTTGACTGAAATTTAAGATTTCAAACAATTTACTTATTTACTCTTTTGTAAACACGTGTCTACTAAAACATTTTGGATTTCTATTCAAATGTTGATGTTTCTAAATAAGTTATTATTTTTTACATTCAGCCTACTAAACAAATAAATCCTTATATAAGATAGTAGATCATATTGCTGGCCCCACCCTCGCCCCTTTTTTTCCTTTTTATGTCATTTTCACCTCAATTTCCTTTTTTTTCTTCGTGAAAATAAATTATATACTGTCGTTTGTAAAAACATAAAAATGATAGATTTTGTATTTGAAAACAGACAAAAATCCGTTATAATTATATTGATGGTAGATAAAGAACTTTTAGCCTTTTTTTCTTTTTTATCACTTCTTTAATTCATCCACCTTAACTATAAGATTAACTTCATATTCTCTATAATAATGAATTATGTTCAAAATTTATAAAATAAAAAAATTAAATTGAACTTTTAAGTATTATTGAAAAAATTTAAAAGTTAATAAATAATAAATTAATGTAATCTTTCTATCCATCCTCTGGTAGTACTTCATGTGGAGGTATTATTCGGGATAATCTTGGAAACTTCATTCATGGCTTCTTTGAAATTGACCATTCTCCAATGTGACACTTGTTGACTTGGCAATGGTTCATGGTATCACTATTGCATGTAAACCTTTCACTTTATAATGCCATTTTTAAAATTTACACTCTCAATAATATGATTAATTATTATCTTACGGAGGACAAAAAAGTATCACTTACCAATTTAACATTCACTTAACTAATTTTTTTTTCTAATTTTTTTTTAATATATAATACAAGTATATATTCCTTTCTCTTTTTAAATCTTATTTCTTTTTTTACGTAACACTTGTTTCCATGATTAAACGTATTATTTTTTTTTATTTAGGGTATATGAGTTTGATTATGTATTTGGATTTTCCTCCTGTGTTAAATTTGATGAGAGATTATATTTCCCTTTCCAGAAAGTTAGATTTCCTCCAAAATAGTAAACATAGTTTTTGTTATTCTTTCAAGATATCGATTACAAATTAAATCTATACATTACAACAAATCATGAAATGAGAAAAGTCAAGCAGAAAATCCAAAATAAAACTGATACTTTCTTCGTTTTATTGAAATAGTTAGATAGTAAAAGATGCATTCCATACTTCAAACAAAACAAAATCCTAAAAATCTTATCTCTTTTGTTTTTGCTTATCTATTAACATAGGAAAAAAAAAGCACGACAAACAAGCCAAATGAATCTTCAATCATATATTTGAAGCAACGGCTTATGAATATTTCTATGAAATAAAGCAATGGCATCCTAAGAGTAGATCACAATTTAATCCCTACCCTCTCTAATATATCTAACAAATCAAATACCTAAATAGAATATCATATCTATATTTCACAATCTTCATCTCTAATCAAATCTATGATACAAAATAAAACCATGGAGATTTCACTTAGTTCCTCCGAATTGAATTTTGACACTTTTGGTTTCTTCAATGGTGCATTTGGAATTTCAATTTCTGAAAACTTATCATTTGTGTCAATTGGATCACGATTATGAAATGGCAAAGTGTTCTTCTTTGGTGTGGTAAACTTAAAATGTGATTCCTCCACAAGCAGAGTCTGCAATTAGCAAAATCAACAATTACAAATTATAATAATAATAATAATCATTGAAATACAAAAATAAAAAATTTAATAATGCTACTAATTAATTAATTAAAGTACATACTGCATCTCTAATTGTTTTGGACACATGAAAAAGCTGCTTCAAATCATCATGGTCCACACTACACAAAACATGTAACTGCCATTCAAAATACATCCACAATTAAAAAAAATCTTTAAACAAATAATAAAATGGGTGAAATTAATTAATTTACATAATAATAATAATAATAATAATAATAATAATAATAATTACCAGAATATCTTGAGGAAGGGATTCGAGGGGAGAAAAATCTGAGTTGAAATTGATTATCTTCCTTCTAAAGGTGCTAGCAAAACCTAGTTCCATATTACCAAATACAAATCTTCTAAAATCTCCAAAAGATTTACTTTTTTTGTTGCGAAATCTGAAATAGCCCAAAAGCAAGTAACAAGTATTTATCCACCATAGTGACAAAATCTACAACGGAAATAATTTGAGTGTGAATATGATGATTGTGGTAAAAATCAATACTTTCCTGAATGAGGATGGTGAGAAATCAAAGAGAAGTGGAAACAAAATCTGAAATAGAAGAGACAGAAAATTTCCTGTTTTGGTGGATAGGTAACAAAATATTATACGATGGTTTCTATTTCAAGTATATATAAACAGAAATGTTTCTTTTTCTTTTTCTTTGGTTACAAAACGGAATGTATTATATCTATTTGCTGTAAAATAAGGATGCATAAATTTAAATTTAAATTCGAACAAAAGGCTATTGGTTTAAAAATCGAGGAAAAATTGAGATACGGGTGAAGTTTTGTTTTATTTGAAAAAGACGATACTACCATTCTAATTAATTTAACATCTATTATGTTTAAATTCGAGAATGACATCCAACGTAATCCTGTTAATATTTTGTAACCTTTTTAATTTAGAGAACATATGTATATATAAATTGAGATTCAATTATGAGTTATTTTTTTTTATTTTTGTATTATAAATTCTAAAAAAAATTATTGACAAATAACATATGGTCACGTAAAAAATAGTAAAAATATAATTTTATAAAATAAATAAAATTATGTAAAATTATAAATTTATTTATTTAATAATAATTTAAAGTATAGTGATTTTTAGAAATGACCGTCAAACAGTAATTTGAGTTATGTTTAAACACCGATACTGATTATTATTGTCTGTTTAGGGTGGGAATCAAAGTAATGCTGGTTGGAGTTATAGTGGTCACAGTGATGTCCGACAATAGTCGAAGTGGCTTGTGGTAGATGGAGTGGTCTAAGGTGGTAGTTGGACGGGTGATTGTTATGGTTAGTAGTAGTTGGTGGTCAAAGTAATGATCGACAACCGGTGGCTATCGACTACCGAGCATTAATACCCGGGTTTTAGACTTGAGTTTGATATTAAATAAAACATGAATTAATTATAATTTGTGACTTACAATCTTTCATTAGCAATTTATTTATTTATTGTTTTGTTAATCCTTTGAAATATTATAATTCAATGTTATTTTATGGATACTTTTATTTATTATTAAATTAATAATGCTTAAATATAATTCTTTTTAGATATTTTGTATACTATTAATATGTAGTCCGTGTCAAGCAAGCACATCATATTGTCAATATAAAATTATTCATTTCTTAATTATAATTTAAAATTAAAATATGTTTAATTCATGATATTTCTTTATAATTATATAATAATTTATTTTTTCTAATAATATATTCTTTGTAAATATAAATAGTTAAAATAATGTGTATATAATTTTTTTTGTACATACTATAAAATATATGAGTTGTAGGTATTATATTTTGTTTCTCATATACTTTTTTTTTTTACTAAAAATAATTATATTTGAGATATTGTTATTCATTAAACGTAGTCATCTCTTATAAATACAACATTCGAATTTTGTTATGGTATATTGCGGAAGCATATTTTTTTTGCTATATCCAAATCTTTGTTGGATATTAATTTTAAATTTATAAATGTAAATGTATATTTTTTTTATTATATTAATTTCTACCATAAAATTATCAAATTTTAATTTATCATTATATCTCTATGATTTGAATATGAATGAGTTATAGTTAGCATTGTTATTTACATGAACTTTATATATTTATATCTTAAAATCTGTTTAATGAGTTGTTGATAATGTAAGTATGTGTGTTAATCTGTCAATTAATTATAAACGTATACATAATTAAATATTTTTATTTTGATTCTGAATATTATAAAATTCGTACCTAAGATAATTTGTTGATATTTTTAAAAATATTTACCTTTAAAATTATAAAGTCAAGTATAACTTCAATTGATCTTCCAAAGATTGGGTGCTGCGACATAAGATTTTTGATACTAAATTAGTCCCTCAAATATTCTAGTGTCACCATATTAGTTCTCCAAAAATGTTCACCACGTTGGTCCTTCAAAGTCATCCACAATTGTCTCTAAATTTATCCATACAAAAGCTAGGGTGGTGAAGTAATAGATCGAGTGTGACGCCGTTAGATCTTTGAGGGACCGTTTGAATTAAAAAATATTTTCAATTTTCTCTGAGGGACAGTTTTAATGCAACATGGAAGTGGTTTTTTGATGCTGCTATCAGGGCTCAAAACAAGTATGTATTGTATGATTGCAGAGTCTAGACAGGATAAGTGTAGGCTACTTGAATGATCAAATGCTCAAGAAATCAGGGCAATGGTTATGGATATGCAAGCTAGGTTGTTGTTGGATATGCTCGGGAAGGGAATTGAATCTGCTTTGATAAATCCTTCAGCTTTAGTGTCTGATCCCATGACTATACAACCAGTATTCTTTTGCTTCAACATGCTTACACCAAAAATTTCTCAACCTCAGAGAGGGTTTACAACAATTCATACTCACTCAATCTCTCCTTTTCCACTTTAAAGAAGACTTAGAAGGTTCACTCAGTATTGATTGGTCCACGAATCAAATAAATTGTAGGAGAATGTTCAATAATCTGAAGAGTATTTTAATTTATGAGCACTTAGAGAGGTTGATTATAAATCATTGTAAAATTCTTGAGATTGAAGTTCTAAAGCCTTCGTGTATTTATACTTGTGGGAAGCCTTCCTTTTGATGTACTAAATACATATGAGTTTTAGCCACTGGTTTTGATGCAGAAGATATTGATTTTCTCTTTAAGGTTAATATCCATCCCTCTAAAACTTTAGAAAATTTTGACGTCTTGACTTTGTTCCTTGACAGTTGTGCACACTCTTTGAGACTAATATGGTGGTTGGAAGATGACAAAAAAAAAATGCAATTACATTTTGGACTTTTGATAGTACAATCTTGTACTTTGTTTTTGTCCTTTTTAAAAGAACATTCTCAACCCGTTGGAATACTCTCAAGCCATAAATACTCTGCATTTTTCTTATTTGAGCTTTCAATTTGTCTTTTTGGGGATTGAAATTTTGTTAACTCACTTTAAATTGTTGTTTAAACACACGTAAGGCCAATTCTTTGAACTTTTGGCTTGCTTTTAAGAGTTGGATTAACATGCTAAAGTATGAGAAGTATATTTCCTTAGCCGTTTACCATTCATATTTATGTCAAGATTTTTGTATGTTGCTTAATAGGACCAATCCTTGTCGAAATAATGATACACTAAAAAACATAAGTTAGATAACTAATAGATCAAAATCTTTAAATCATTGACATTTGTTGCCTTTAAAATATTATTTAGGAATTTTCACTTAATAGTAAACTATCCGGCAACTCTCCGTAAGGTGAATTATTAAATAAGGTGAATTATGCATCAACGACAAACTTGTCTCGTGAATTATCTACTTGCATATTTATTCACATGGGTAATATCAATTCATAACAATTTTTTTTTATCATTCCCAATTCTTTGAAGTCAAGACAAGTCTTGAAACACATAAGAGAAAAAATAGGAATGAGCTGATACTACAAGACCAGTCGAACCAACTATCAAGACTTTCTAGTGGTTAAAGACATTTACTCTCATGGTAATGTGCTCAATCACAAGAAGTCGAACCTTGATACCAATTGAAAGTACTAAAAAACACAAGAAATGAGATTTGAATTGAGTTGACAATTTTAAAATCAATCCTATTTTTCTAAACCTTTTGCTGATCCATTGTTTTGAACATACCTAACTTTTGTATAGTTAAAAACACTTTTGTTAAGTTTTTGTCAAATATCTTCTCTTTAAACTAACTACACATTTGATAACTAATAAATCTATGACTATCTCAACTTATAAAATTTTATTCAACTCTAACAATCTCCACCTTGATTGATCATTATTTATCATACTTCATCATAAATAATATATTTCACTTAAAGCTGAACCATTTCAAGAATTTTGCCTTGAAACTAAATCATTTCAATATATAATATATTAAAACAAATCATCAACTCTATTGAATGACACATCACATGCTTATGTGTCACATCATAACATTTGTTCCACATCATTTATATTTCTATGTGACACCCTTCATATTCTTCTACAATTCATCTCACATATTTTATTTCTCAATTTAGTTTTTGCATCTCACACATCATCATATACATATGTTGAGAATTCACACACAAAAACTTCTCATGAAAATAATTATTTTACTATGTTCTCACTTTAATCAACTTTCAATATTCCTCCATTTATAACTTTATATGCTCAAACCGCGGAGTATTTCTTTAGTGAATTAGTAGTGCAGAAGAAAAAAAATAAGTTATGCGTGTGACAGATTTATTGTTTTTTCCCGTTATTAATGAAAAAGTAAGAACATGTGGCACTTTTAGAAACACAAGATCAATCTGATGGCCTACAAGAGTTGAAAAAATTAGATTTAAATATTACCGAACTAACCACGGTTGGTTCAACGTCAGGTTGAACCTTTAAATTTTAAACCTCGTACTCACAACTGTTCCGGTTTTATATCGGTCCGATTTTGATTATCGTCTGTGTTGCGAGGGAAGTTACCGGTCCACTGTTCTTGACTCCAGATACGAGGGCGTTGAAATTGAACCAAGAACACAGTCACAGACTCCATTTAATCCCTCTCCTTTTCTTCACGGCGACGACGAACAATCTATACTCTTACCGAGTTTCATTGTCCTTCGTTTATCCATTCCACTCATTCACTACCAATACAATGCTCAATCTCACCACCACTTCCAATAACTTTCTCAAATCACTTCACACTCTCACCTTCCTTAGACTCACCTCTTCTCTCGCAACCGAACTCGCCTCCTTAATCGAACACTCCTCTCCTGCCAAAACCCTAAATCCTAAACCCCTAACACGAATGGAGTTTAAACGCTTCCTCGAACTCCGAATCAAAAAACGTGTCAAAACACAACGCTCCACCAACAACGGTAAGTTTCATAACTTAATCAAAAATGTCATTTCCAATCCCCAAACACTCCGCGACGCTTACAACATCATCAAAATCAACTCCAACACAATCGTTCACCCCGTAACCGTTTCCGCAAAACGCGGCGAAAATAGTGGAGACTCTACAAAACGCGACGAAGATAACGAAAACGGTAATTTCATCGATGACGTGGCACAACGGAACGGAGATAGTTATTTCATTGATGACGTGGCACAGCAGCTTAACGAAGGTAGTTTCGACGTGAACGCAAATACTTATTCAATGTCAACGAGAAAAAAGAAGAAGAAAAAAGAATTGAAAGAGGAAGATGAGTTATTGTTAGTGCTTCCTAATTTGAAGTTGAGAGTTGTTCAGGAAGCGTTGAGGATTGTGTTGGAAGTGATTTTCAAGCCAAACTTCTCGAAGATTTCGCACGGTTGCCGGAGCGGGAGGGGCCGGGAGGCGGCGTTGAAGTACATATGCAAAAGTGTGTTGAGTCCTAATTGGTGGTTTACTTTGCTTGTGGAAAAGAAATTTGATTGTTTATTGATGGATAAGTTAGTTTGTGTAATGGAGGATAAGATAGAGGATGGTTTTTTGTTTGATTTGATTAAAAGTATGTTTGATGCTAATGTGTTGAATCTTGAGTTTGGTGGTTTTCCTAAGGGACATGGTTTACCACAAGAAGGTATTTTGTCACCTATTTTGATGAATATTTATCTTGATTTATTTGATAGTGAATTTCATAGGTTGTCGATGAAATACGAAGGTGTATGCGGTGGTGGAGAGTTTTTTGACGGAGATAAGCCGCGCTCTGCATTGCGCGGTTGGTTTCGTAGAGAGTTGGATGGCGGCGGTGTTGAGAATTCTAGTGTTAAAGTATATTGTGTTAGGTTCATGGATGAGATTTTTTTCGCAGTTTCTGGTTCTAGGGATTGTGCTGTCAATTTTAAGTTTGAGATTGAGAGTTATCTGAAAGAATCTTTGATGTTGGATGTTGGGGGTGGTCGAACCGATGTGCTGCCATGTGTAGGTGCTAGCAGTGTTCGGTTTTTGGGGGCATTGATAAAAAGAAATGTTGAAGACAGTCCTGCTGTGAAAGCAGTTCACAAGTTGAAAGATAAAATTGAGATGTTTGCTTTGCAGAAGCTTGAGGCTTGGAATTATGGGACGGTTAGAATAGGGAAGAAATGGTTAGGCCATGGTTTGAAGAAAGTCAAGGAATCAGAGATCAAACATTTAGCTGATAATAGCTCTACCCTAAATAGGATTTCATGTTACCGAAAGCCTGGGATGGAAACTGATCATTGGTATAAGCACTTGTTGAAGATATGGATGCAGGATGTTCAAGTGAGAAATGCCAAAAGCGAAGAAAATGTCTTGTCTAAGTTCGTTGGAGAGCCGGCTCTTCCGCAAGAGCTAACGGATTCCTTTTACGAGTTTATGAAACAGACAGAGAAGTATATATCTTGTGAGGCAGATTCCATTGTCAAACTTTTGGGAAATAATAATGGTTCAACAGAACAGGTGATAGCTAAAACAGAGATTATCGCTCCTGTCTATGCCATAAAAAAGCGTCTCGAGAGATATGGATTAACTACATCACATGGATTCTCACGATCTGCTAATTTGCTTGTCATGCACGATACAAGTGAAATTATTGACTGGTTTTCAGGGATTGCTTGCCGCTGGCTGAAATGGTATGAAGATTGTGCTAACTTTAATGAGATAAAGTTTTTGATATCGGATCAAGTTAGGAAATCATGCATTCGTACTTTAGCAGCAAAGTATCGAATACATGAAACGGAGATAGAAAAGCGGTTTGATGAAGAACTAAGTAGGCTTCCACCATCGCAGGACACAGAGAACGAGATGATGAATGAAGTATTGGATGTTCAAGTTTTTGACAACGATGAGGCGTTAATGTACGGAATTGCATATAGTGGTTTGTGTTTGTTGTCGCTGGCAAGAATTGTGACCCAAGCAAGACCATGTAATTGTTTTGTAATAGGGTGCTCAGTTCCAGCACCAAGAGTGTATACTCTTCATGTAATGGAAAGGCAAAAGTCTCCAAGCTTGATGACTGGGTTTTCAACTTGCATTCATCCAAGCTTAAATAAACGGCGACTAGGGTTGTGTAAGCAGCATTTAAGGGATTTGTATCTTGGTCATATATCACTTCAGTCCATTGACTTTGGTGAATGGAAGTGAGTTTCTTCATTTTATCAGGATGTTTGGTTTGAACTTTGGTCATCATGTGTTACTTCCTATCTAGCACCAATGTCTCGGAATGAAGGCGTGTCCGGTATCCTACACGTGTTCGACACTGACATGACTTCGACTCATGTGTTCATTCAACTCTAACAATAATTCTCAATGAATATCCACTATCCCATCCCTCTCTCTTATAACCAATCCCCTGGAATCAGCAAACATCTCGCAACCCCACCTCCCGTTTTCCTCATGTAACTTTATCAAGTAATGGGATTTACTGCTATAGTTGGGTCGTTTGTGTCATAAGGCCTAAGAGTCCTATCAACGTATTACTTCCTATGTATCACCAACGCCTTGGATTGAAGGAGTGTCTGGTGTCCTACACGTGTTCGACACTGACACGGCGTCGGCAGACGTGTTCAATTAAGTATATTTGCTTAAATTAATACCAGTGTCAGCATATCATTGCCGTGTTCAGTGTCTATGTCTATGTCATTGCTTCATATAGATTACTTCACTTTATGAAGATGAAGGTTCTATTGGTAATGAGTTGCAGAGACAGGATTCAATACTTACTACTTCCCGGCAGATTTTCTTAAGGTACAAAGGTGATGATTCTTCTTGGCCTTTAATTTATGAGATTTTTATTTTTGTTGAATAATTTTGTATTTTAATTAATTGTTCTATTTTCACCTATTGTAGAAGGCATCAGAGAATGAAAACAACTATCTTAGAATTGTATTGTCAGCTTTAAGGTGTTTTATTCAATCCCAATTTAAATAGAACTTTCCTTTATCTTAAGGGCAAATCATGTTACCTTGGAAGATCTTGTGCATATTTCAAATTGTGATGGATTGAACTTGAGTAATCATTTGTTTGAGCTGAGGCAATTTCCCAAGGTGTAACATTAATATCTTGTCATCCTACATCAGGTGAGCATCTTTTCATGATTTTACTGTACAGTAGTAACTTGTTTCCCAAAAGGCAAGCATGTTACTTAGGAATTAGGATCGATTTAGAGTTCTGGCATATTCAAATAGTGTTGTCAAATAGTGGATATTGTGGCTAGAGTGTAGCAGAAATTTAACAAACTGCTATTGTTTTGTGATACACTATTTAGTACAAAGTGTTGCCAAATGGTGGCTATATGAGTGGTGCACAGAGAACTGGTGATGCAAATTCACAAAAGCCACAACCTAATGCTTCTGTTCCTGGCAAGGTGGAGGAAGTTGCAAAACCAGTGTCAAGTGGGGTTAGGTCAGATAATAGTCCGACAGGTCGAGTTGGTCAACCTGTGAATGGGTCAAAAGGAGGTGAAGAACCGTCTCCAGGGCGTTCAAGACTTGGTACTGGAAATGCGGGCCAAGAGTATACTTTTGAAGAGGTATAACTTTGTTATGACTTGCCCAAAAGTTCTTATTTGGGTTATTTGTGACTGACATGAATTTTTAAGAACCAGGGTAACTCTTTCCTTTGTTTTCAATGTTGTTCTTGGTTGAGGGAAGAATCGCATATAGTTGTGGCCAACTGTAGAAACTGAATGTGTAGATGAAATGCTGATGGGAATGGTACAGGGAAGAAGAGATGTAGATTTATCTGACAGGCGTGTTGTGTTGTATGCGGTCATTGTTGTTGATCAAAAGAAAATTTAATTTCTTGTTCGACTGATCACCTTGCTGGGTTCCAACTATTCTAAAGTAATTCTTCATATCTCTTTTTATTTTTGGTAATCATGATACCTAGCCAACCCTAATTAGTGGGATAAGGCTTTGGTTATTATTGTTGTATGAATCATGATACCACCGAAATTACGTTTTGTCTATGTAGTGTTTATAAGTTGCTTCTTGCAGGTATATGGCAATTTGTTAAGGATTTTTAAACTGTAAATTACTTGAGTGCACCATTTCATGCAAGGCATATGAACAACCAAGCAATTATAATTTATATGTTTGTTTTTATGAACCTTATCACTCTGTCTTTGTCATCCAATCCTCAAAAATTGAATATTTCTGACTTATCCTGATCTCTTGCAGGTTTTTATGGGTATTGATAATTTTTTTTGCTAATTGCAACCTAATTTAGTCAGAGGATGATGACAGTTTCATCTGCATTTTTTTCACTACTCAAGCCACACTTATCTAATCTGATCAGCCATGTCTTCAGATGGTGACCATCATATGCCTCTAGGCTAAGATTCTCGAACGAAACGGACATGATCATCAAAAGACTTCTAGTTATTCTTAAATAATTAGAAAATATATTAGTATGATTGTTGTTGTCAATTATATAATTATCATCAAAATTATATATATAACTTATTTAATCTATGTAGTGTTTATAATTAATTGTATATAGTATGAGGTTACAATGCCAAAATTAATTAGAAAATATATTAGTATGATTGTTGTTGTCAATCGCTCCATTTTACCAAATGCATATATAATAATTATTTTGATGGATATGTAACTTATTTCATTTTTTTTTATCATCTTTTTAGTTACATTAATAATTTTATTGACTACAAGTATTTTTCGATTCTTTTCAAAGTGATTATTGGTGGAAAAAAAATTAATACAACACAATCGTAATGTTGATCTAGATAATATAACATTTTATCGTTAAAGTAATTTTCGATTCTTTTCGAATTGATTATTGGCAATCATACAACTGCGCGTTATAGATAATTTTAGGCGTTAATTGACACTATGATGTCAATGTTATATTGAAAATATGACACAACAGATAGTTTTTTATCTCAAATTTGTATTATAAAAGTTTTTTATCTCAAATTTGTACTATGAAAATTTATTGTTGGATTAAAAGTTATTAAAACATAGACAGTGTCTATAAAATATATTGTCATAATAAATTATTTAAATTAATATTAATATATATATATATATATATATATATATATGATAAATAGATATGTGGCTTGTAAACTTTTATTGTGATGAATTTTTATTGAGTTTATTGATTACCAATATTGAATCATATATAAGGGATACATTATTTTTTAATATAATGTTAAATAAAATAATATTATATTTTTTATTATAGAATGACATTTTGTTTTGAATTTTAATCACAATATATTAGTCCATTAATATCTGTCAAAATAAAGTTGATTCACCTTTAATGCAACAATATATATATATATATATATATATATTTGATTTTATAATTATTTAATTTAAAAAAATGGGCAAAAAATAAATTTAATTTATATAATTTAACAAATAGAGAAATAGTGAAGAATTGTGATGATAATTAATAGTTTTTTGTTTCTGCTTAAATGATTTTCTTGTGGAGGCTCTTTAATGATGCCACGATGCATTGTGATGTTTACATCCGCATAAATGTGTGTAAGTGGGTGTGATAATGTGGAATCATCACTATATTTTTCTGTAGATTATCCTTTAATTGGAAATGTTTAGTTTATAGTTTTGAATTGGTTAGTGTTTATGCTGCGTCGCCTAATTAGATTAGTTATCATGCGGATTTTTCTAGTTATCATGAGATTGTTTTACTGCGGTAGTTTGTGTTTAAGCAGCAAAAGTGTCTATCGAATATTTTTATAGATTAAATTAAATTGTTGTTATGGTTGTAGTTCTAATACAATCTTAAAAAATTTCAAGTGTAGTTGAATCAATGGTGGATTAATTCCCTGGATTGTTTAGGGATCGGCAGTTATGAATAATATAAGATACTTTTGAGAATTTTTGTGTCTTATTTTATAAGAATTTTTTAAAATTTTCAAGTGCAATAATTATTTCTCTACTTATATACCTTTAATTAGTTTATATTTTTATCTGTCTCTTTTTGTCTCTTTTTATAAGACGTTTTTTGAGTTTTTAATTGCGTTAATTTTCTTTATTAATATATCCTTAATTTATTATTTATATTTTTAGAACAAAAACTAAATACTATAATAAAAACATTAATTTATCATTTCTTTTAAAGGATAAAAAATTTAATATAATATCACTTGTCAACACATTTAATATTACCATCAATTTTTATAATTCTCATGAATTTCATCGATAAATAAAATTTGATATTTAAAAACGTAGGTAGTAGTTAGATACACCTAAGTCGAATCTAATGTTCATCCTCGACAAAAGAAATTCCATAAAAATATATAAATTAATGACTATCCAAGAATTTCAGCACATTACATTTATGTCATTTTCAAAATTATAAAATGTATCCTACCGATCCAATTATTTATTTTACTAGTATCTAGCAAATTTGGATTGACTTTCAATGTTAGTAATAAACATAATATCTCAAATGTATCTATCGATATCTCACATATATATGAAATGCTTGTATATTGTCATAATAATAAAAATAATAAAATAAGGGCGGACCAAAATTGATTTCCCTTATAATAAGAAACAAGGTTATAATATGCATGCATCAATGAAAAACATACTACTGAAGTAAAGGAGAATTTCACAAACCAGATTAACATTGAAATATAAAATAAACCATGTTGGTCAAAGTCACATGCACAAATGCAAAATTGACACATAACCATTACAATTACAAACATCTTAACAAACACAACAAAACAAACAACGATTGTTTCTGTGAAACAAAACAAACAAAAAACATAAAGACCCATTACAAACATAACATAACAACTTAGCAACTTAAGTGCTTTTATCCTCCCATGCTAAGAAAACACAAACCACTCCCAAACTCATTCTTATTAGCTATAAATACCACTCAAACCCAAACTCTGGTGGAACCAACATTTGCTATGAGTTGGAAACTTGACACAATGCTCCTTATAATCTATTCCTAAATTTTTTGATGCTATTTTAAATGTCTGAAAATATTTATCATACTTTGCTAAATCTGGTTCGAACTTGCTGTGACGACCAGATTTTGGTGGGATCAAATACAACTTGTCCAAAACAGATGCTCTTTCCAGAATCATTTTAACCAACTCAATTTCATGATCCATAAACTTGAAATTTTTTAGCACAACAAATTGGAGTCGAGTGAAGAGGTGATCGATGGTGTTGAGTTGATGCTTCTGATGCAATTCCCAATACACTCCACACTCAAATTGGTAATCTTCCAGCTGCACATATAGTTTAATTGAAATCATGTTCAACACATTTCATTAAAAGTTTAATTTGTATGAAAATTTTACACGGTTATTAAATAATGTGAGTGATTTTATAAATAGTTATAATAAAAGTCAAATATTATTAATAAATTAATGGTTTTAATTGATTAATAGTATTTAAAATCTTTAAACTGTATATAAATTATATTTAAATCAAAGGTAAAATTGGAAAATAAAAATCTACATAAAAAATTGACACTCCCCCTTTTACAAAATATATATATATATATATATATATATATATATATATATATATATATATATTAACTAAAGTAAAAACGATGACAAATTCACAGTTGGTTCAGAGGAGATTCATACTTAATCTTTCGAGGTTACAGTGCCAAAAAATTTAACAAAAATATATTTTCTAATTATTATATATAAACTTCTATAATACATTCACAGATTGAAATATTTTGATATATTTGATCTTTAAATTAATATATTAACGATCATTTTTATAAATCAAAGAATATATTTTATTATTTATAAACATCATACTAATATTTTATATTGTATCATATAAAATATTTAATATTCATTATTATGAGTAATAAAAATTTAAAAAAATAATTAAATTTTATTTCTCCGTATTTTTTATAAATGATATGTAGTTATTTTAATTTCTTATATGATAGAAGTAGTTTTTTTTAAAAAAAAAAAAAACTCATTTAATTATTAATTCAAAAATTAAATATATTAGTGGCATATGTCGAATTGATGCACGTATCTTAAAATTTCTTATGTATTAAAAAAATGGGATTTCACTACAATTTGAACTAAAAAAGAAAAAGTCAGGACTGCAAATATCTTCACCCAATTACAACTACATGTGTACTAAATGAATATCCAATATTAGATCTATATATATGTATGTGATAAATAGTTTTAGATTTTAGACCTCATATGATAAATCAACAATTAATATGTATAGTTATTGTAAACCAATTAGTTGAGGATCAATTAGTAGTACTCAAATATACTCACATCGATGAACAATTTCTGCAAGGATGGACAATCTTTGAGAAACAAGTAGATGTCATATGGATTGCAAAACATTCCTCCTTCCATAAACACTTGAAGCTCCCTCAGATAATAAAAATTGTATTCTGCTGCTCGAAATATCCCATCACGAAACCTTGCAGACAAAGCCTAAATTCCAAAATTAATTTTATTTATTAAATGCATGCATCAATTTATCAAAAATATATTGTTAATTAATAAATTTTATATTACACATATATATATTTCTTTTGAGCAAAATATGATATTGTAAATTTAATTTATATACACTATTGGTAAAAAAAAATTATAATTAATTATGACATAAGTCAAATATTACTATTAATTTAATAATTGTGATTGATTAATAATGTAATAACTTTATACACATAGTATATAAAAATTAAATTAAATTATATATACAAATAGAAAAATATTATATTATACATATATATGTAGCATGCCACAATTTCTAATTTAATTAATAAAATAATAAAGAAAGAAATGTAAATCAAACTATAGAATAAAAAACATATATAATGTACCTCTATAAGTATTGATGAAGTGGTGAGAACAGCGACCTTAGAAAAATCATTTGCTAGAGCTTCAAGCTGAGTAGGTTGAATGTAGTTTCTTGAAGGTATAATGTAAAAGTAAGCCTCATACAATTTCATTGCTTGAACAAATTGAATTCTAGGCAATTTTCCATGGTAAAAAAATGAACGAAGAGTTGATGAATCAATTTTAATATCATCCAAGTCACGGCAACCAGCAATTCTCAACTTTTTGAATTGTTTGTTGTTACTACCAACTATTTTCATTTGCTTAAATATTAAACAAAAATACAAATCAAGCGTTTCAAGCATCTTGCAATGAGAAATCAACGTATCAAACATCTCTTGAGTGAGATTGAGCTTCCATAGATTCAATGTGTGCAAAAATCGCAAACCAACTGGATCTTTGAGCAATTGGATTTCACAATTGATTAATTTCAGAATTTTTAACTTATGTAGTTCGTTAAGAATACTGAATTCAACTGTGAAACCCATTCGAAAGCAGTATAACTCAAGTTCTTCTATTTTTTTTTTAACACATATGTTTAGCCATTTCTTAAGCAGCGCTTCGATCCCAATAGGATCGATGTGCAATCTAAGAGTTTTAATCTCTTCGCCATCGTGCGAATTGAACGTATGATCAACCATTGTGGCCAACTCTAGTTGGCCGTAGCGAGAAGAAAACTCTCTACCAAACAAAAATCTACGGTTACGATGCCATGATGTCTTGAACCTTTGAGCTATAGTCGAAGCAACAATTGCCCCTTTGATAGGTAAAAAGGTGAGAATATTTTCTACTATATCACATGGAAGATTATGAAGTGGTAGAAGATGATTTCGTTGGTTTGGATTGGCCATTGATAAGAAATGATAAGATCGAGCTTGAATTTTAGATGTGAAACACTGAACTGAAAATATGATGATGAATCAATAGTGGTGTTGGATTTTATATACTGAAATTTAGAATAAAAATCCTCTCAATTTCTTAAAGGAAATGGAAATCTCCATTACTGTAATTTTAATTTTAATGTACAAATATTTATTATTAATGTAATAATTTTAAGAAACGGATATAATCAATGGTTGTTTAGCATACAGACAAAATACAAATTGAATACGAGAAAAGAATATAATGCGTTCTTTTGCTGGTTTTCTGTAAAATTAAAAAATAAAGAAACATTTTTATATAAAACCAATAAAAACTGAAGCATTTTTCTCACTGACTCAATTAACACCAAGATACGTGACGTGGAATTTTCATCCTCTGGAAAGGGCATGAAAATGACACATTTACTTGAGGAGAGAAAGATGTAATTTCACAAATATTTTTGTCTAATTGTCAAAATGTGGCATTAGACCAACGTTTGAAAGCATGTCGGTATTTGTAACGGATCTGGGTTCTTCCTGTCAATAATCATTGCATGCTCATTGGTCGTTGCTACTCGTGTTTTTTTTTTGACAAATTTATATTTTTTATTAGAATTTTAAAATCTTAGAAAGTGATAACAATTTAATAATTTTTTTTTAAAGAACTATTTAATATTATATTTCTTTTTTATAATGTAATTTAATAGTATATTTTCAGTTATGGTTTTAAATTAAAAAATTTATTATAATAAACGTGCAATTCCTTTTTTTAATATATGTAATTATTATTATTAGACTGAATTCTCCTAAGTTAATTACTTCTTAATTTTTTTTTAAAAAATTCAACTAAGCATGATTTTTTTTCCCTATATATATTTTTTTTTAATTTAAAATACCTCACTTTAAAAAATAAAATATTGGAACTATTAGTTGGTCGCATAGTGACAATGCCACATTCTACGCATATATTTCTTTTTCTTTGTTTTTCATATTAAATGTTAAAATAAACAAAAAATAATAAATAAATAATTTAAAATATTATTAATTAATAATAAATATGAAATTAATAAAAACATACAATTTTTTTTATAAATATTGAATAGAGTTGTCGAAAATATGTGGACATTTTGAATTATGATTGAGTAAGTGACATTGTTTATATATATTATGCACTTTATTCGTAACAATTTATTGGACCTATTCATCAAAAATCAAATCGTTGGAGACTTGTCCAATATTTTTTTTATAGATAATAATGTTAAGTTAATGAAATAATAGTGGCAAGTTACTAAAACATTCTCAAAATTTTAATTTGTTACTCTTTTCTTCTTTTATTTTTTGTTAATTGTGAATTGTTTTAGTTTAAGATTCTGAATTGTATTTGTGATTTTGTGAGTTGTGAGCAATTTTAGTAATGGAATTTGGGAATTGTAAACGATTTTAGTGTAGGAATTGAGATTATGAACTTTAATGTGTGAATTAAGACTTTATGATTGTAAATTGTTTTTTATTTTCATTAGTGTAATATGGATGTAGGATTGTGAATTTGTTAACTATTTAATATTGGAATTTGGAAATTGTAAACGATTTTAGTGTAGGAATTGATATTATGAACTTTAATGTATGAATTGAGACTTAGTAATTATGAATTGTTTTTTGTTTTCATTAGTGTAATATGGATGTGGGATTGTGAATTTGTTAACTATTTAATATGTGAATGTGCGTTGTAATCTTGAAATTGTGAATTGTTCGTCTGAATGTATTGTGTAGTTAATTTGTGTATTTTTTAAGAGTGATATACATTTAAACATCCAAAATAAAATTAATTAATGCATTTTGCAAAAAAAAAATTCTAAAAAAAATGAAAATTGTAAAGCAAATATATTTTATTTGATTGAATTGTGTTAAAATGTAAAATCTTGTGTGACTTGTGAAAGTGAATGAAAACTTTAATTTTTTCAACTTATCGATTACGTATGAATTGTGTAAAGCTCTAAAAGAAATTATATAATTTTTATAAATTTCAATTATAATTTTTTAATTAATATTTATCATTTCCCTGATATTTTGTGCATATTTTGTGCATGATACGCTACATGCAACAAAAATTCAATCTTTCAAGTTTTTACATCACTACTCTCTTATTTTTGCTTCAAAGTCATGTGAGGTCAATTTATTATTTTATATCTACATTTAATTTTTTATAATTTTTTTCATACATAATTATTTTTGCTTATAGTTGTTATATATTTTTTATCTATAGTTTGTTAAACTTTAAAATTAATTATGTATTATATATATATATATATATATATATATATATATATTATCTTTGTTTAAGTCTATTTTTAATTTTTAATTGTAGTATATCAAAATGCAGAGACATATAAACAATCATCCAAATAGTATTTTCATTAAAAATAAAATGGACGTTGCGAATAAAGTGCACAATAATATAGATTATGTCGATTACTCGATTATAATTTAAAATATTATTTGAATATTACCAAAAACTCTACTCAAACTTTATAATTTTTTTTATATTTTTTTAAAACTAATTCTAGTATATAAAAATTAAGAGACATATAAATAGTCATACACAAATAGTATTTCAATTAAAAATGAAATGAACGTTAGAAATAAAATGCACAACACTACGAATTTTGTCGAATACTCAAAATATTATTTGAATATTACCAACAACTCTACTCAAACTTTATAATTTTTTTTGTATTTTTTTATTTTGTCATTTAATATATATATATATATATAAAAGGTCACATACTTATGATACGAACAAACACTAGCTCTTAAATTTTTGTACTTCACATGATTTCATCTTAGAGAAACGATCTAATAAAAACTCAAATAGTAAAATATTTTTATATATTTTTCTATTAAGAAAAAAATCCAACGAATCAGCATACATATCTATCATTAACATACGGAAAAAAAATATCCATAACAAAATACAAATGTA
>JBBPBS010001075.1:13151298-13191865 GCA_037974835.1 Cicer judaicum | reverse complement strand
ATTTTTTAATTGAAAAATAGTAATTTGATATATTTTAAATGATATAACATACAAATTCATGGTGTAAAATTATTTTGATACATTAGTTATTTATATATCACTAATTAACTTATAAATATAAATAATTTCATAAATTGAAATTTAATTTTTTAACGTTTTTTATTACAATTTCATAAGAATTAATCATTCACCATTATCGTATTATATATTATATTATTTAAAATACATTAAAATATTATTACTTTTATTTAAAAATTCATTAAAAAAAATTGTCTAATTTTAAAATATAAAACTAATTCCACATATTAGTAAAAATAATCATATGTGTTTGACAAGTAAGGTATATGTTAACACCATTATAGTATGAATAATCATATTTGTTTCTCTCAATTAACTCCACGTGATAATATTAAATAGATGACAACATAAATTTACAATTTTCTATAAGCGCATCAAAGTTGAATATTGTCTTACTTTGAATAATTTTCTACAAGCTTCGAATCTATTGCAAAATTACTTTTTTTTTATAGTATTATTCTCCGACATTCACAAAATAGATTGATGAAGTCAAAAGTTCAATTTTCAGAACAGTTATCTTAAGAACATTCATCTTAAGAGCATCAAATGTCCTTAACTGTAAAAAATGCACCAACCTCGTTTTGAAGACACAATCGCACTCAAAAACAATCCTATCTTCAGAAAAGGAAGGTGGTAGCTTGTGGCAATTGATCTTACTCACTGATTATTTGAAGTTCGTCTCCTAGTGACTCATAAATGATGTTCATATAATAAATATGAATATATTAAAAGACATATTTCTCATCACGCTCGTTATGGAAAGACAACGTATTTGTATTTTAAAAGATAAGTAGGAAGATATGATTGCATTGAATTTAGTTTGTTATTGTTAAAGTATTTATATGAATATAGACATGAGACAGTATTTGTCAAAACACATAAATTGTAGTATCTCTACACATAAATTGTAGTATCTCTCATTATTTCATTCTTGGCATATTGTTTTGCATATATTAACGTCCTTAGTGGTTTGAGATATTTATAAATATTAAAGTTATGATGTTTACCATCAACAGAAAACTAAAGATACAAAATGTGTTATTTAATTGTAAAATAAATGTTATCATTTGAAAAAGTTTATTTAAAAACCCATGGGTCAATGACATAATATTATTCAATCTTTTAAAAGAGAACAAGCTTGTTATCATAAGTAAGATTCAAAAGGAGGCCTTGAACACAACTTGACTAGGTTGTGTTCTAGAGATAAAATTGCGTTGAAAAAGACGAACAAACTTATGCGCGTTTAAATGAAATTGCAAAAAATTATATTGTTTGAAAATGGAAGGTAATGATAACTTTACTAGTCAATTATTTTGTATTTAATAAAGAATGAGGATATATAAATAAATGAGCGGATTTTTGATAAAATATAAATGAGTGGATTAATGAAAGGTAATGATAAATTGTAAATTTTACAAACATAAGTTTTTTTTAAAATTTGCTTAAAATTAATCTTAAAAGACATGTATTTAAACACAAATGAAGTATTATCAAAATAAATATGATATCTTAAAATTACTAATAAACTACAAAGAGGAAGGAGAGTTCTATTTTTTATTTTCACAAAAAACATATAGAAGTTCAAAGGCTAGAATGCATAGCTACATGTATCGGGTACTAATACAAAGTATAATATGCAACATCTAAAAAACAAAATTAAAGTACAAATAATGAATAAAAAAATCTAAATATTTTTATATAATTTAACT
This sequence comes from Cicer judaicum, assembly GCA_037974835.1. NCBI lineage: Eukaryota > Viridiplantae > Streptophyta > Magnoliopsida > Fabales > Fabaceae > Cicer > Cicer judaicum. The sequence goes on along the minus strand of JBBPBS010001075.1, from coordinate 13,190,078 downwards.
AACAGAGTTAAATTATTCGATTCAATATACAACATTACATTAAAAAAAATATAAACTGTATTCGATTATAATAATAAATAAATTTAAATACACAAATAATATTATAATATAAAATGTAAGAAAATAAAAAATTTCATTGACGATAAAATAATTAGAAAAAACAGATAAGTTATAACTTTCAGTATCACGTAAATATCTAATAGGAGTACTTCATAATTTTAGAAATACCTCGTATTCGAGTCGGCATGACATTAATCAAACTAATTATTTAACTATATTAATCAAATAATTTGTTTTTGTTGACTCCAAGTTTCGCTGTATTTGAGAAATGAGGGAAAATTGTTTTCTTCTTTGATACTTATGGATACAATTATTCTGAGCATAGAACTAAAAATACTCACTAGCTGAGTTACAGAACTAAAAGGTCACCGCTTCTTGTCATTTGCTTCTTTCCTTAGAAGTTGCTGGACATGCAACCGAACAAGCGCTTAATCATAGACTCTGGCCAATCTCACGTTATGCATCTCTCAGTCTTACAAGTTACATGTACAAATACTTCCCTATCAATATCATTTTGACTTTACAAATAAAATACAAAACAAAAAACAAATAAAAATGCCAAACTTGAAAACAAAAGAAATACTATAAAACATTACGGAGAAGTAAACAGAGTACGTACATATATATGTCAAAAGAAATAAATAAAAAACAAAAGTAGTACGTGTAGACATAGATACAAAAATATAGAAAATAAAATAAAATAGACGCAAATTGCAAATTGATAAGGTGTTGTTATTATTAATTAGTACTATACTCTGTCTAAAGCTCCAAACCAATCCTGGTTTTGGCGTCAAAGTCAAGGATACGAAAACTCAAAATTAGTTAATACATTCCAACTTTAGTGGTTTCTTTCCTTCATCATCATTCTATTGTATTTGTAGAATCCATACTCTATATTAATATAATTATTTATCTGTAATTATTTTCAAAGACGTGAAAACCGGATTTTCACGGTTATAATTATTATTATTATCGGGCGGTTTGTTACCGAACCGGGTCTCCGGCTAAGATTGGTGGGGTCCACCTAAACTGAATTCTGAAGCCGGAGAGAGATGGATCTATCCGTTCACCAGCGTCCTTTATTTTCGGACCGAGTAACGGTTAACGCCACCGTAACGCCGCTCGCTCTTCTAGCCGACGGTAGACTCTGGTGGTCGGAAGGGATCCAACGCTGTCTCTCCGTCGAAAAAGAAGTAATCGGATTCGTCACTAACGGACCCTACATCAAACTCAAAACACTCGTCGAGGCTCGAGACGGTTGCTGCACCACTGGTGCCGCAGGAAGACTCGTCCGTAACGACGTCGTTTTTAAACCCTCGTCGGAGGAATCGCGTAGGCTCTGGTGTCAGAAGCTTCGCGAATTCATCGATTCTCTCGGTAACCTCGATACCTAAAACCGTTATTACGGTTAGGAATTAGTTATTGTGATATTATTGTGTTATGGATTGAACTCTGAATTTTGACGGTGTAGGTCGACCTAAGAGGTTACTTGTTTTTGTGAATCCGTTTGGTGGGAAAAAATCTGCTGTGAAGATTTTGTATGATCAAGTCAAACCTCTTCTTGAAGATGCTCAAATTGAACTTACTATTCAAGGTGATCGATCTTATTCTTCAACTCAACTGTCTTTCGTTCTCTTCTTTTTTTTTTTAGTTTTTTTTGTTGATTCAGTTTTTGTTGTTCAGAAACTCAACATCAGCTCCATGCCAAGGAGGTTGCTTGTTCGATGGATATTACAAAGCACGATGGAATTGTTTGTGTTAGTGGAGATGGAATTTTGGTTGAGGTTAGTTTCACTGTCCTCGTCATCATCATGTTGATGATACTTCTTAAGTTAACAAATTTTTATTATCGTTTTTTTCAGATCTTCCATGTTAAATATTTTGTTGAGCTGAAAAATAATTGAGATTACACTAATATCCAATATATACTCATTATTTTGTCATTATCATTAATTTAAAATTCAGTTACATAAAAACAAAAAATGTTTAGTTACAAGAGTGGGTTGATATGGCAGAATAGTGGATTCTAGATCTCATTAATGCACGAGTGAATTCGATTTACACCGACAATGCATCTCCTTTAAACTCAAAATAACCTCGTATATATGAATTAAATTGTGCTTACCCTTTGAGGTATCCTTCCAATGATTCTGTTAGTGAGTTAAGGGATGCCGAAGGAGATTTAACAGGAAGTTCTGGGTTTAAACCCGATAAATTAACATAACTCTACTAGTTTACTAACATTTGCCTGTAAAACAAATATTGAATCATACTCGCTGACCTAATTTGAATGAAAAATGTGTATGTAAGAAACTTAATGGTCTTTGTTTCGAGATGAGGGTGTGTGATATCGTCAAAGCTCAGAAGGACTGAATAGTAGTTGTAATAATATCTGTGGGAAGTCAAATGGCAATGTGGGTCACTTATAAGTTTAGGGATGTAATCTGTGTATTCTAGATCACTTTTGCACCGACTAGCTTTTCAGTTTTGACATTGTTCTCTCTGGTTATTTATTTCTTTTTCTGATCTTACAAGCATCACATATTTTAGTAGGTTGTAAACGGGCTTCTACAAAGAGATGATTGGGAAACAGCAATAAAGATGCCCCTTGGAGTAGTTCCTGCAGGTTTACTATTTGCTTCGTTTTTTTTCTTTTTTTGATTAGGATTTATCTAATTTGGCCTTGTTAATTATACATTTTACTGGGAATGGGAGGGACATGAAGCTATTGTCTATTGATTGTTTATTAGTAACGGTGAGATGAGGCTAGTATTTAATAGAACTGGATCAAAATTAATAGGAATTTTATTCAAGATAAACCCCTATCCTTAGCTCAGTATCATGTTAGTACAAGAAATAAGATGAAGACAGTGAATACAGAAAACCAAAAACTCCTCAAGGCTCTCCTTCTGGCTACCACTGAAATTCCAACTGAATCAGAAGTCATCTTACTGATTTTCCCTTGTTCCAGCCCGTCATTCGATTATAAATAACCGTCTATTGGACAGTTTCTAACTCTTCTTCTTCCATATTTATTCTCACCTCCTAATTTACAACTAACTGTCTACTGGATAGTTACTAACTTACTGGTGTTACTATTTTCGTTCTAATATTCAGCTGCTTCTCCTTTTTCCCCACCGTAAACCCTCTTAATGGATTAACTGTCTACTAACAGATTCACTAATACACTATTTGGTCAAATTTGTTTTCAAGGTTTATCATTTGTTATTATCTATAGACAATTGACCATATGGATAACTATACAAATTCAATTATGTCAAGCTAATAAGGTCTACCATACTTTGTTAGGTACGGGAAATGGCATGGCAAAATCTCTGCTTGATTCAGTCGGTGATCCTTGTGCAGTGGCCAATGCAGTTCTTGCCATTATACGAGGTCTCAATCCATTTATGTCATTCAAACATGTCATACCTTATCTATTTTATTTTTTTTCTCCCTTTTTGTGTAATATTATAAAGAATAAAATATATTTTAAATATTGACAGGCCATAAGCGACAGCTTGATGTGGCTACCATCGCACAAGGGGAAACCAGATTTTTCAGTATATTGATGCTTGCATGGGGTAATTACTCTCACCATGTATTGGATTATGCCAATGAAGTGATGGCAGATGTGCTAATCTAAGCCATTAATTTCTTATTCTTTCCTTTTTGTTTATTTAGCCCACTCTTGAGTCTACATATAGCACCGAGTTTTGATGATGACATTCACTATGATGTAATATGATATATCATCAAATATGTTATTCTATTTCAGGTCTAATTGCTGATATTGACATTGAGTCTGAAAAGTATCGGTGGATGGGAAGTGCTCGTCTAGATTTTTATGTTAGTAAGCCATTTTATAATGTTCATGTCTTGTTTATTTTATATTTTATTTCACTTAATGAATGTCCTAAAAGGATGTTAGTAGTTAGTTGTTAAAAAAATGTTAGTGGAGGAGTTGAACTCTCAACCACTTATCCCTCCAACCCTTATGTTCCAAACCACCTTACCACTCCTTTGTTGCAATTATTTTCTAGCACTTTAGTTTTGGGGGTATTACAATCTGAATTTGTTTGGAACTTTAAGTAGAATGCTGTGGATTGCTTAGGGTGCAGGAAATGCATGTTTGGTGTCTTGAACTTGAATCAGATATAAACAAGTGGCAACACACACTTGATGAAAGTGCCATTCTAGTCCAATGATATACTCCCCCCGGTCTCAAATATAAGAGAAAGTAGGTCGACAAAAATGAATGTATTTGATCCAAATTTTGAACATAATACATTAACTTTTGTTGACCAAACTTTTTCTTATACTCTAGACCAGAGGGAGTATTCTTTTATCTCCCTCTCTAACTTCAATTTTGCTTCTTTTCTCTCTCCTGCAGCTTTTGTGTGCTCAATTTTTTTCAGAATAACCTTACTTTTCTGTATATATCTCTAGAAACAGTTCCAAAATATAAAGGAAAAGAGAAATACATCAAGGCTGTCATAAAGATTCTTGCCTATGATTTTGAGAGAAATTTCTTACTTACAGTTAAATCTCTCATTTTGGGTAGTTCTAATTTAAAGGATGATTCGGACATCTATTTGTTATTGTGTCCTAAATAAACCTTTGGTGGGGAACTCAAGTGTAAGATGTAACATAACTATGCTGTTCTGTCTTTTTGATACAATTTTGAATTCTTATGTTGAACGTGTCCTGCAATTATTTTAACAGATAGGAGTTGGTCATTATTATTTTCTTCATTCACTGCTTTCCTGCTTTAGGCTCTCTGTCGATTATTCAATATGAGGCAATACAATGGATCTGTTTCTTTTGTGCCTGCACCTGGGTTTGAGTCTTACGGGGAGTCAACTAGTTACCCCGGCAAATACACTATCAAAGGGAACAACAGCGATCCAAGTGAAGGGGAACATGTTAATTTGCAAACACATTGTTATCAAGGACCTGAAGTAGACTTGGAAAATCTGAATTGGAGAGTTATAACTGGACCCTTTATTAGTGTCTGGCTTCACAATGTACCTTGGGGTGCTGAGGATACAATGGCAGCACCTGATGCAAAGGTCAGTTTTGTGCGAACAAGAATTTAAGCATACTGTTTTACTCTTTGGGGAATGTTTCCAATTGCTGCTGTGTCAGTGGTGGTCCTGTTAGGAGGACCAATTTTGTATCCCAAAAAAAGAATGATCACAAATCAATTTGAATTGATTTGTGCAATAGCTTGCATGTAGCAGTGGTTGTTCCAAATGTTCCCCATGCAAACTATTGTGCAAATCATGAATGAATGAATGACATTTGCATCTTAATTTGCTTGATTTTAATGGCTGCTACTATACAAATTATACTTCTATGAATTGTAGTGAACATGATATAGCAATCAATACGGTAATTCAAGATTAAAACAAGAGGCAATAGTCTAATTCAATATAATAAATAATAAATTTCTGAACTCTTTTAACTGTTGCCAGTTATTTTCACACCTAATAAAATTCAGCTGAATGCATTTCATAGATAAATAACAATGGTCTAAATATTTTCAACGCTTTTTTCTTCTCCCTAGTGGGGTTAAGTCTGATAATTATTGGATTATAATTTGGTAACTGCAGTTCTCTGATGGTTATCTAGACCTGATCATTACGAAGAATTGCCCAAAGTTACAATTGCTGTCAATGATGTCAGAGTTGAATACTGGAGGACACGTGAAATCTCCATATGTCACGTACCTGAAGGTGTGCTTTCCTGATATATTGTGTAATACTTTATATCGCAGTTACTTTGAGCTTTGATAGTGTCTTTGCATTGGTTTATTTGCATAACAAAGTTTGCTAATTTATGTATCTTGCAATAAATTACAGGTGAAAGCTTTTATCTTGGAACCTGGTCCCCGCACCAAGGACCAAGAGAAGGAAGGGATCTTAGATTCTGATGGTGAGGTTTTGGCAAGAGGGAAAGGAACCTACAAGTGTGAGCAGAAGTCTTTGATGTCCTATGATAAATTGCAAATAACAGTGGATAAAGGTTTAGCTACACTTTTTGCCCCTGTATAATACACTTCTTGGTTTAATTTTTTTCATACGTGGGCACATTCCACTCCATGCGATACCGTTCACAGTCCACACGTTGGTAACAGAACCTTCCATGGGTTATTTATCCTGTACAGCACCATATATATGTATATATATATATATATATATATATATATATATATATTGGATAGCAAGTTTCCTTTGCAACACCAAATTGGTGGGGTCAAATTTTTATAATTTTGAATTCTTAAAATGTAGATTATTTTATTTTATCACTCTTTTCTGGAGTGAAAAGGATAACACAAGATTTAACTTCTCTAAAGGCAATGGTACACATTGTAGTTGAAAAATAAACTAGAGATTACAATAATAATGTATCATTGATATGTATGTTGTTATGTACATATGGATATCGAACCACGAACTTGTTGAAAGATTAGAGGCACCTGCATCCATCCCTTCTGAGAAGCTATATTCGAAAACATTCAACTGTTGTCTTTATGGCCACTTGAAACCAATTAAAGTGTGCATATATAGGTTGTCACATGCACATTTTGAATTGGCATTGTTTGTGCTTGAACTGATTCTACGTTATGATTTTTACCGCAAAGGAAAATTAAACAAACAAATATTTTTCCATTGGGTGGAGTGGTTATATTGACAGAATAATATTATAATGTTCTTTCATGAATAAATTTTAGGCTAAAATCTACCTTATATCTGTTAATAATTTCGCCTATAATTTTCCTTAATACTTCCTTATCTCCTTACTATGGGACAATTATACATTCGATCATCTTTTACATTGGTGTTTCTACGAGTCTTTTCCACACACAAACAATTTTGAAGAGATTTTACCTCTTTTGCTGACAACTTTTTATCTAATGATATTTCTAACTTTTTTCCTTGTATAATCCCTCATATTATGACATTCTTGTCATCGCAACAGTAAGCCTACTTCTTATTATTCCTTCAACCCACAATTTTAAGTTAGATCCAATTCATTCTGGAGAAAACATAAAAGAGGGAAATATGTAAGAGAGTGTGAGAAGAGAAGAAATAATTATTGATTATTTACTAAAGTGCAATAATATTTTTAAAAGAAAAATCTGTTTTCTCGATGACTCTTATAAATCAATTAAAATATGCTTAATTCACTCTTTGTTCCCTACTTCTCTCTCACCTCACTCTTTCTTTCATATTTCTCTTAAATCAACCACACCCTAAAAAGAGGTAATTATGTAACATTGCTCTCCCAAATTATAAGATTGTAAACTCATATGAAATCCAATCACTTATTTGGATATAGTTCAATCAAATAGAAAGTATTTTATTTTTCCACTTCCCACATATATTTTCAAGCCAAAAATAATTCCTATCAAATAGTAACATTTTTTTTTATGGCTTAGACGTCTGAGTTTACTTTCGTTTGTTTATCTTTCAGTATAACTTAATGTATTTAAACTTGGAGCCAATAAAAATTCAACAAAGGAACAAAATTTGTTGTTAATATGGTCTAAACAAGAAAAGGTGGATATCAACAAAGGACGGGAAAAATAACACCTACGCGTAGTTCCTCAAATTTATCATTCTGCTGATATGATTCTTAAGGTCCCTTCCGACTCAAATGGACCTCACAACCTATCTATATATATAATAAAATCAAATTTGTTTTTATAATATAACTAAATGAATTTTAATTTTTTTTAATTAAATATATTTTTAGTTATTTTTTTTAATAAACATTATTTTCAATGATTAAAAGTATTAAGTTTTTTTTTAAATAGAGTTATAAAATGAATAAAAATAAATAAAAGACTAAAAAGTTTGAGAGTAGAGGTTAAAAATAAAATATTGAATTTTGTAGATATTAATTTTTTTTTCTGATTATTGAAATTATATATTTTTTATTATAAACTCAATTTTTAAAATTAAAACAAAATTTTCAAAATATTTAACCGCTTAATAAACAACATGCAAAAGCCACCGCTCCTCGGATTTTTTTATAATTTGTGAACCTATTCTTAGCGTAACTTTATTACGTGCAATCATGCATGCGACGTGGAAAAGCAATCATACATTTATTTCGTTTCAAATTCAAAATTTTCTGTTGTGACTTACATATAAAGGTATCTCCACCCACACATTCTTCGAGAGGAGAAAATATTCTTAATTAACGATAGGAGTCAGTACGAACCCATGTGACACAAATTGAAGACGATGTTATTTTGATTTTTTTGGCAGAATTACTGATCGATTATTTTTTTATTAATTTTTTTGAATGGAGTTCTTTGTTTTATATAAAACTAAAAATTTAATTTCATGTATGGAAAATTAAATATAAACAAATTTAAAAGAAATGCTATATGTTTTTATTATTGTTTATTAACAAGTGTCGTGTTTCTGTCTTTTTATTACATCAATGTATGTTAATTATCAACATTAATTTTATGTAATTTTATATTAAATAAAAAAAAGTGAAATTGATTCAATATGATTATAAAAATTGAACATTCACATTAGTGGATATATTAATAGACAATCAAGAAAGAGTATAAATTTTTTTCTAGTAAATGAATAGCATGTAATTTTTTTTTAAAAAAAATCTGTTAAAGATAATTTTGGTATTATTGAAAATAGACTACATCAAATTTTCCTATCTCTTTTGGCGTTTAATTTTAAAATATGATACTTTGAATATTAAAAATATATTTTAAAAAATATCCGACAATTTAGGTTTGCAATGAAAATGTCACGTGAAGAAGAAAACATTGTAACAATTCAAGTTCGCATAGTTGGGAGAGTTTACGTGATTGCGTAGCCGCGTGAGCTAGCGGGCCATGCAAAATAATTGGGCCACGTTCCCCACTCTCAGCGCGTATTCATAAATTATCCTCCACTATACGCGCTTGGTTCCATTCATTCTTTTCACGTGCATCTATCATACGACTCAAACTCAAATTCAAATTAAAATTCAAACATGTGCGACACAAGTCAAACTCATCTATTTACCTTTGGTGATATGCCTCTGTCGTGTTGCCTTCAGTAATTTGGCCACTCATGCTAGCTACATGTTGAGTTTTCTCTCAATAAAATCTTATTGTGATGAGAATTGAGAAGAACATGCATATTAATATCGTGACTATTATAAGATACAAAAATATCTGTTACGAAAAGTGAGGTAAAAAATTAAACTATATAGTGGATTCTTTTAGTAAGTGTGACCTTTTACTTTATAAGATAAAATATATATTTATATTGTTGGTGCAAAACTAATTTAAGCGTTAATGATAAATATTTTTTGCAATTACTATTTTAGACGATAAAATGTATCTCCAATAATAAGATTCTAGAACACCTAAATGTTGTAGTAAAAACTGAGGCGTCAACATAGAATCTAATTAAATTCTCTCTCTTTTTTTTTTGGTCTGGTGGACATAAAGTTTAGGCTTTAATAAACGTAATGTTTAAAGAAAGTTAAATGGGGAAAAATGATAATTAAAAAAAAGTATCTACTATTTTTTGTTTCAATAATTATAATGTCAATTGAGTAAAAAAAAGATTTTAATGTCTAAATGGACGCACTAATACCGAGAAAAATTATATATATTAATTTCAAATTCGTATTCAATGTATCAAATATTCTTGTAATTGGTATATAAGTTGTTGTACTTTCGAAAAAAGTATCAATTTTATAAAAATAAAAATATATAATATTTAATTACAATAATTTTGATCATTTATTATGATTTTTTAAATAAAAAATAACATATAACGTACATTAAATAAAAAATAATGTAACAAATGTTTAATATATTCAATAGTTATATAACATATAAAATTATAATAAAGCCACATAAAAAATTATTTTATAATTTAATTAATAATATATTGTATAATTAATACATATAAATTGTTGTAATATAAAATTGTATATCATATTATTTAAAATATATTAAATTATTGTTTTTTAGTTTAAAATTTTGAAAAATAAATTAAAAATATCAATTTTTAAAATTGATAATCAATTTTATAAATTAATAAAAATAAAATTGATAATCAATTTTATAAATTAATAAAAATTAAAAAATTAAAACTGTAATTTAATATTTATAAGATATCTCGTGAAATTATTCTCAAATTATCGCCATTAATAAGAGAAGTTTGAGGAAATGGGATTGAAAGAAAATCTCCCCTAATGGCCGGTTTTGGGGACAAGGACAAGAATGATACTCTACCTCCAAATAGTTTACTAAATTGATTTTCATTATTATATGTATATATTTGAATATTTTACATGTTAAATGTATTTGTCATTTCACATAATATAAATATTTAATTATCTTATATGTTATTGCAAGATTTATGATATCATAATTTTAATTTTGTTTCATGATTAAACTTATTTTATTTTATATTAATTGAATTAAAAACAAAAAATATAATTAAGTTTTTTTATTTAATGAGTTCCCATTGAAATATTGGAGATCCACGGGAATAGTAAGAAAGAAAAAAAACTCTCTAATTCAAAGACATGTAGGGGACATTTTGAGTAATAGGTACACTCTCTTGCTGCCCCATTCCCATCTATAAGAAAGGAAAAAGGCAAAATCACATAAAAGGAGCAATTGACGAAGTGGATTATCATAATTTTTGTTTACATTTAAAGAGCAAAAAAACACAGTGCCGTAAATCAATTTTATATTTACAAGTAATAAAATAATTGATTTTGTAATCACACTATATGATTATTATCGCCATTATAAAATATACACAATTAATAATTTATATATTGATTGTTAATGTAAAAATAATTATACTACCAAACACTAAAACTTTGTTTACAAGTTTGATAAGAATATGAGAGAGTATCTTTGAAGAAAAGAAATAAAAAATGAAATGAACTAAGAGTTATGAAAAGAGATGATTTTAAGAGATTTAATTTTATTTATAATACAAAATCTCTTTATTTTAGAAAATTCAATAAATTTATCAAGAAATTTTTTAAAGGACTGATATAAATTATTTATATTATTTTCAAATTTATAATATTTTATAAATTAAAATTATATTAATCATAAATATTTATTTTATTATATACAAAATTACTCTTTAAAAAAATAAATTTTTTTCCCTCTATTTTTCATTTTTCTCTCCTTTGAAAATGTTCTATTCCCCTGCATACTCCCAAAGAAAGTATAAAAGAAAAGTTTGGTCATTTTTGTACACATGAGATAACATTAATATTAATTAATAATAATTAACGTAAAATATTTCCATAATAGTATTTGTTAGAAATGCGAAAGAGGAAATAGAAAGAAGGAAAAAAGCATATATAAAAAAAAAAACGACGACGCCGAATGTACAACTTAAAACACTACAACCAACTACTCCCATTTTAACCCATTCTTTACTCTTTCTTTCTCTCTCTACAAAACACACACTCTCACTCTCTCTTTCTCTCTCCAAAACCACTCTCTCTCTCTCTCTGCCTCACTAGCGTATGATTACAGATCAGGCACCACCAACCATTTACGTTTCGGATTTGAAGTTTGAATGGCTTCTGGTCCATCCTCTTCTCCATCTTCCTCTTCTTCTTCCAAACTATGCTTCAATTCTGACTGCAAAGACTTCAAGTCTGAAAGACCTAAGAAAGGTTGGAGACTTCGTACTGGTGACCTAGCCGAACTTTGTGATCGTTGCGGGTTAGCAATTTCACTCTTTTGTTGACTTTACGCTTTTTCCTTTTTTATTTTTATACAAGATATAGATATATTCCTCTTTCTTTCTATATTGTTTCTTTATTATTTTATTTCTAAAAAAAATTAATTTTTTTTACGCTACTATTTCTGTTTTTTTTTTTTTTGAAATTTGATTTTGGAGCAAGTCACACGTGGCGGTTGGTTCATAAATTGGGATTAGCTGAGGATTACTGGTTTGGGTTATTCTTTCTGCAAATTTGGATAAAGTTTACTGCTTTACTTTGTTGTCTTCAATTTTTTCCGTTTTAGAGTATATTACATCGTTCTGCGACAGTAAGTTTTTTTGTGCTGTAATTTTGAATTGGTTTTGAACGAAAAGAGACAAAAGGGTCCCTCCTTTTTTTATGTTGAGTCTATTGGTAGTTGGTTATGGGTTACATTTACAATCTGGATGTTCACCCTCCTATAAAAAACCTTATACTTTCCAAGTTGTGACAGTTATACGTCACTGAAATATTGGTAGTTTTCTAATTCGATTGTGTTATTATTTGAGGGTAATTTTAGAGTATAGACTAGGCTGGTGCTTCTCAAGTTATGTGGCTTTGGATTCATACCTGTTTCTTTCGATATGCCTACCGGGCCCAAAGATTTTTAAGAGCAGTTGTTGTTAATTTTTTTTTGTTTGAGTGTATGCATGTGGTGGCATAGTTGTATAGTGTGGAAAGTTTCTTGGTGTTGTTATATTGGATGCAATGTGATCCATATGATCGATGAAGAGAAAATAAATGGGAACTTGATATAGAAGATTCCGATTCAATGAAACTAACAAGAGGCAAAGTCCTCTTCACGAGGGATTTTCTCACTGGACAACTGTCAACTGAACAATTGAGATTCTGACAATTCTCATTGTCTGCCTCTGCCACAATCTCTCTCAACCTTAACAGTTTGTAAGGGTTTTTTATTAGGTTTTAATGTTTGAGATTGACCGTATTGTTCGATTCACCATTCATTTTCGCTGTTCTTTAATGATAGAAACAACACATAAATACATTGTGGTTATTGTACTACAACTTGATAACAAAGGTCTTGATCAAGAATTTGATTGATCATATTCATATGTAAATATCTGGGCCTGTTGCTTATGTTGTGTTATGTTTTGATATTATTTTCTTACATGATGCTGATGTTCTATTCCTTCAGTAAAAATTGGTTGTTTCTGTGATACTTAGTTCTGCTTTTGAAGAAGGGAGGTTCTGTGACCTTTTTCACACAAATGCTTCTGGTTGGAGGAATTGCGAGACTTGTAGGAAGGTGATTGATCTTTATTTTAGTAGTTTAATGTGCTTGTTGATGTTACCATGTTAGATGCAAATATTTTGAGTAGGCTCCCTATGTTAAGTTAGATTATTTTTATAACTAATTTATAATTCTTTGCAGAGGATTCATTGCGGGTGTATTGTTTCAAGTCACACTTTTGTGTTGTTGGATCCAGGAGGAATTGAATGCTTTACATGTGCCCGCAAAAATATTATTTTGGTAGGTTTTTCTATTGTTGTGAGGACTTGTATTCCTCTATCTCTCTCTCCCAATGCATCATGCATTGTATTGCATGAGTGTCTTCTGGGTTATATGCATCCCCTTTTTTCTCCCATTTCTAGTTTATAGTGAAATGAACTCAAGAAGTTCTCATTTCATTGTTAATTGAGAATACGGGAAATATCCTTTTCATGCAAAATAAAAGTTTCCTGGACAGTTAATCTGAAAAGAACCACTGTATGTGAGAAATATACTACAAAGTTGAAATATGTTGAAGCTGAAAAGAACCAATTGTAAATAAGTTTCTCAATGAAATTAATTATATTGAATACTGCATTTGTTACTGCTTTAGATTTTTATTTAATTTCCCTTCCCTGCTCTTAGGGCTAAATTATGGTTAGACATGTCTGCTATGTTGAGATTTTATTTTGACACTCGTCTTAAATTGAATCTGTCCTTTACTTTCCATTATGGTTCCTTTTATAGCCAAAATTTTTATGGTACCACTGCTATTTTGGTTTGGGTTTGTCTAACTTTCTAGATATTAATCCAGTCTGGGCTTGCATTTGTTTTATTGCCCAAGGTCTAAAAATCTTCTTTCCCTTTTAGTTGCTCTTGTAAACCTCCTTGTCATTTTTGGCTTATATCTTTAAATCACTAGACAAGCAAATGACTTGCAATTTTTGGTTGTGGCATGATTGTATAATATCTTATTATTGAATCATGTTTGGATGCAACATTTCTGGCATAGTGACTATGCTCTTTATCTGTTATTTGTATCTCAGCCATCTAACCTGCCGTGGTCACAATCTTTTTCTCTTCAAAATCGTTTATCGGAGAGACTTAGAGACTTATCTGCCAAAAATTGGAGTCAGTTAGCTGGATCAGGACCTGTGCCCTGGAAGCAAGCACCCAGTTTGTTCAATCCAGCTTCTTCATCTGAACTGCCTCCAGATGGGCACTCTCTAGTTGAATTATCAAATAACTTTGACAAAATTTATTGCAATGAAAGGTTATCCGCCACATCCTTGGAAAAGAAAAATGAGGATTTGTCTGGAATACCAGCTAATTGGAACGTCAAACTTGGTTCAAGGGAAATGGTTCTTATGAATGGTAATGCAGGCTTTGACCTACTCTTGACTGTTTTCTTTTTCAGTTATCAGATTTAGGAGGCTGATGAATCTATTAAAAACAAGGAGATGGTTACATAACCGGATTCTTTGGTTTATTGTAGGAATGAGGAATGAGGACAAATCAGGACCGTGTTTTAATATGTGCCAACAACCTCATTCTCTGAAGGAAGATTCATCTTCTCAACCATTTGGTTTATCTGTAACTTATTCATCCCCAAATGAAAGAAATGGTCAAATTGGGGTAACTGGAATTCATCCGCAATCAATTCCACCTCATCCAGGCAAGCAATTTAGTGGCACTATGCATTTAGCTCCCGACTCATCAAGTGAAGTTCATGTTCGCAATGGGCGACCTCGAGCAGATGCCCGAGGAAGAAGTCAGTTGTTGCCACGATACTGGCCCAGGTGTACTGATCTGGAGCTACAACAAATATCTATAGAGTATCCTTCAAATCACATTGATTATTACGTTGGTTTACATTTATTATAATGCACTTTATGTTTCAATTATGTATAAATTGCTCTTGGAATGTACAATATCTTAACTTCACCAAAGTTCTAATTCTGTAATAACTCCGTTGTTTCAAAAGACCTTGAGTGCTAGTGATGCTGGGCGGATTGGGCGTTTGGTGCTACCCAAAAAGTGTGCTGAGGTTGGTCTTGAGATCCTCTCTTCAAGATATTAATTGGAAAGTATTTTTGGATTATGTACGTGTTTACTTTTGTGGATGCTTTATGCCCATGGTAAATTGAATTTATCGTGATTACCAATTGGTTGTCTGCCTTTTGTAATGCCAGCATGCCATAAATATATTGCTTTGCCCTATAATTGTGTACACTGATAAGTTCCTAGTTTGGAATGTAAATTAAGGTTTACCGTCCAATGAGGCGCTAATTTCTGTGGCAAGGTCTTATGGCATGATAATGTTATTCTTCTATCACTTGTATTTCTCTGGAAAGTAATGACTATCAATAGATTGTAGAAACCAGGAACGGTTAAATTGCATTAAAAATAATCAGGAAGATTGTCATCGTTGGAGCGGCAGAGAGTAGGAACCAAGAAAACATTGATATGAGAAACATTTATTGGCCATAACTGACCATATGAATGGAAAGCAATAAAGAAAAATCCCCTAAATTACATGCTTAAATGAATTTACCGAGTCTAGTTTGATTACTGGAGACCGTATATGTGGGCTCATCATTGTTCATCTCTCATTTTTTCAACCAGGTTGGTTAGAGGGGATTGAATAATATCATTTCTTTAAAAGGTTTTGAAACGTGCCGATAAGACTCACAGAAAAGTTGATACTGAGAGTTGATCAGATGGTTTGTTAGATGATCTAAATTTTAATCGGTAGAGGTTGAGGGAGACCAAGAAAAACTATGGGTGAAATTATTGAGAGATTTAGTAGTATATGGTCAATCTTTATCTTAATGTTCGGTAGGGATTCTCACATCGTTTTATCCATAAAGCCATCTCCACCTTGTACGAATATATAGATGTCTTGGAAGTCTTTGTTGAGCTAATGTTTTTTATCCTTCTATTCTTTTCTTGGAACCGGAAGGATGTGTGTGTTGTCCTCTTATCTTCCCAATGTTCATATACTTCAAGAAAATGGAAAGTATTATCCTTCATTAGCATGTTACAACTGTATCTTATTAACTACAGATAATCAGACTGTTTCCATGATATATAGCGATGTGATATTTACACACTCGTTATATTACTTTGGATTGCTGTGTGGATTTGTTGGAATAGGCATTATCAATAGTCTGTTTTACGTTTTCCATGGCATGACCACCTTTTTTTTTTTCATGAATATTTAATAAAAGGTTATATTATAATGTTATATTTTGTTCCATGAGACAGACCTACTTCCCACCAATTTCTCAGCCTGAAGGGTTGCCACTTAAAATCCTTGATGCAAAAGGAAAGGAATGGATATTTCAGTTCCGCTTCTGGCCGAATAACAACAGCAGAATGTATGTTTTAGAGGGTGTAACTCCATGCATACAATCCATGCAGTTGCAAGCAGGTGACACAGGTCAGACACTTTCATGAAAGAAATTCATGTGTTGGAAGATCTAAAGCATTCTTTTTGTTTCATTCCTGCTAAGAAAACTTAATAAGCTTCATGAGTCGGATTTGGATGAACCTTGTGGCATTCATTTAGAATTATAGGTTTACGGTTGGGAAGAAGAGCATGAAATAAAGATGTCAAATAATAGCAATGAATATGTTATTTGAGCGTAATATTCAATAATTTTTTACCTGTATTAGAAGTATATTTGTGCATATGTAATACTTGTATTTCTTGTATTTTTTGTGCAGTAGAATGGGCCTTGGGTTCTCACTGGATCCCAGACTGGACTTCACATAGTTATTATAAACTTTCTAGATACATCATTTAATTAAAAGCTGTTTTTTTAATTAAAAAAAAAGCTCAAACCAAATGGGCCCTTTGTAAGGAATCAAAACAATCAACATATTCTATGATAATCCAAAGATATTCTTAGTATCTCTAGCAACCCTGTCTACTTCAGAGCGATTGAAAATCTGAACTTAATTCAAATATTTACTAGGTGATTATGCTCTGAAATATCGCCTCAAATAATCCCTGATAAATCCTTATGTCCTACGTGCTTTCATGTATTCTCCCCTCCCATTTTATACTGTGTTGTATCACCATCTTGCTTTGATTGTTTAGTTGGAAGTTAGTGTTCTTATGTTGTGGCTGACCTGAATTGATTTTCTCAGTTACATTCAGCCGGTTGGAGCCAGAAGGAAGGTTGGTTATGGGATTTAGAAAGTCTACAAGTACTATGCCATCTGATCAGGTAATATCTACATTTTATAATTGTCTGAGCTCTGTACATAATAAGTGTCAATTTGTATGGTTGAATAAAACTAACTTCAACTGTAATTTATGTGCAAAATTGGTTGGAAATATGTACTGAATCAGCATTTGCCTTGATATTGATTTTTTGGATATGGTGTGACTGCTATGCCCTTCTATAATTTCTGGTTTGAATTTTCATATGCTGTATGGATTCAGCGTAGGGTACTGCGGCTAATATTATAGTTGTGGGTATTTTCTATAAAGGATAGTTCATGAATATATAAATCATTTCTTAATTTTGTTGAATGTTATGTATATTTGATACATACTATATATATTTTTATTTAGTTTGGTGAAATTTTGAATGTCTACTGAGGAAGTACATCTGTTTGCATATTTTTCTTTTTGCAGGATAGTGAAACCAATAAGACTGGAAATGGATTTTCTGCACACGAAGTTAGTATCAAATAACTACCGCCGTTGTAATTTATTTCATATAAGTATTCTCATACTTGGCTTCACTTTTCATCTGTCGCTTAGGTTGAACTGGTTGATCCTAGTTCTTGGTCAAAAGTTGATAAGTCGGGATACATAGCAAAAGAAGCACTTGGGAGCAAATCATTAATCTCTAGAAAGAGAAAGAACAACATATTGGGTTCAAAAAGTAAACGTCTAAAACTTGATAATGAGGATATAATAGAACTTAAGATTACATGGCAAGAAGCTCAAGGCCTGCTCCGCCCCCCTCCTAACCATGTTCCAAGCATTGTGGTGATTGAAGGCTTTGAGTTCGAGGAATATGAGGTACATTTTCGCTTGCTTTGTTTCTGAAATGATTTTGACCTGTTAACCCTTTTTGACTTCTAAAACGTACTCAACTTTTTTGGTCTTAAATGTAACCAAGTATAACTTACTATTACCTATTTAATGATGTTTATCCTAAAATACTCTTCAATTAATATGTTATTTTCCAATAACTTATTTTCACTGAACAAGTTCCCATGAAGGCCACTTTGAGAGTGCACTTGTATTTTTATGAGATCAAGAAGATTAATTGTATTTAACTAAATTTCTTAATAAATGTGAAGTTAGTTAATTTTTTTTATAATCAAGACCCGAGGGAGTATACCGGTAATAAAAATTAATATGCTTTCATCTTTGGGTAGTAATTTTGTGCATCCTTTGGCTATATAAAACTTACCAAATTATTATTATGATGTGTCCATGGTGCAGGTAATATAGTTCTTCCACCATGCTGTCTTAGTTGAAATGTAGTCAATCTTTAATGTTATAAGACTTGTAATTTGAATTATGAAAGTTCATAAGTCATAGGCTGAGAGCAAAAAGGGAATGAAAGTGATGAAGGAGAGTTGCTTTGTGCATTCAATTACCATGAATGATCTTCAACTGGTTTTAGTTGAGGATTGTGTATTCTTGATCTTCGTATTCCAAAACCATTCTTCATCCTTGCCATCCTGTAGCCAGTGAATGTAGATGCATTCTTTGTTGAAGTCACCTGACTTGTACTTCCAATATTGGATTGATATTATTTTGCCTTTGTTGTAATCTTTCTTGGTGTTTTATTCAATTAAAAATTTTATGAGAATTGCTCTGCATTGTGGAAACCTTTATGCTGATAATGCTTTTACAGGATGCTCCGGTGCTTGGGAAGCCAACTATTTTCACGAGTGATAGTATGGGGTAAATAACTCATCCTTAATTAGGTTTTGATCAAATTGTGTATGTCGATTTTTTAAGTTTTACACATTTGGTCTTTTGTATGCGTAACATGCCTACGGAAAGCTTAAGATCATCATAATTGATTAAAACAACAGTTTGGCCGTTTAAAAAAAAATTGATTACGACAAAGGCCATAATGTTTTGGATTTGTTTGTGTTGTTGCTCTCACCTGGAGACTAGCATCGAATTTTAAATGTTTATGAAGGGATGTTATGTATGTTTTTTTTATTGTTGTGCATGTTTTATCACGTAGTTTCTAAGAAAGACATGATTTATGCACGCACATACATATATAATTTAATTATTATCTCATTTAGACTGGGTGATTTATTTTTTGTAATTAACTAAGTAAATAAATTCTAGCTATGTGCTTTATTTTCCAGTGAAAGGATTCAGTGGGCTCAATGTGAAGATTGTCTGAAGTGGCGCAAATTGCCAGCATGTGCGCTTCTTCCATCAAAATGGACGTGTTCTGATAATTCATGGGATGCAGAAAGGTATGTGAGTGATTCATTTTCTAGTTAACATATCCTTCCATATATAGGATAGGATACGATTGGTGGCGAGAAAATATAAGAAATGGAATAAGTTTTTGAGAATTTGACTATGTACCAACCCATGCATCAGCTCATGATACATTGTAAATTTTCATGCTCTTCCTGTCTTCCTGTTAACTTATTCCATGCTTATTTGCAAAAAGTACATCATGAACCTATTTAAATATGTAACTGATACAATGGTGTTTTATTTTTATTTGTAAATCCTCTTTGCTGCCAGATCTTCTTGTTCAGCTGCACAAGAGCTTACAGCTGAACAACTTGAGAATTTGTTACCCCCTTGTAATTCAGGTTTGAATTGTTTTATTCCTTTCCTTGAACAAATGTCTCAGATTCCTTACAAGTGTATGAAAACTACTTGTTGATTGCATTTATTTGGCAGCTGTTTCCAAGAAAATGAAGGCTGCTAAGTTGGACCCCGATAATGCCGATGCTTTGGAGGGACTTGATACCCTTGCAAATCTAGCTATCCTGGGGGAAGGGGAGGCTCTCCCGACATCTTCCCAGGCCACGACTAAACACCCACGACATAGACCTGGCTGCTCTTGCATTGTGTGCATTCAGCCTCCCAGCGGAAAGGGTCCCAAGCATAAGCAGACATGCACATGTAATGTCTGTCTAACGGTGAAACGTCGTTTCCGTACTCTTATGTTACGACGTGAGAAGAAACAATCTGAAAGAGAAGCAGAAACAACACGCAAAAAGCAGCAGCAACAGCATACCCAGCAATTGCCTTCATCTGAAATTTTGCTTGATGACGATTCCTTGCATAATAGTAATACAGGCGATAGTAGCCCAAACCAGAACAAGGAGGTTAATGATGGTTCTGATGATGATCCTCATCGGATAAAATCATCTGTGTCTCCGTTCAAAGGCCAGATCGACCTCAATATCCAGCCGGAGCGAGAAGAAGAATTATCACCGGGTTCAGATTCTGGCGGTGTGATGAAACTACTCCACGATGCTACTGAGATGTATATCAAGCAGCAGCAGAATGTGTTGAACTCTAGTACAGGTGATTCATCAGGAAGTCAGTCACAACAGGTAGCAGATGGAGTGAGGGAAGAGAAACTTAGCAATGGTGTTATTACTCATGGTAGCAGTAGTCATAATGCTAATAAGGAACATGATCAATCTTTGTCTATGAATGTGTGAAACTCGGATTTGCGCTAGCCATAATCGACGTGTTCTTGCAAAGCTTATCAAAGTGGGGAAAGATTTTTCTGTAATTCATCCACTTTGGTGTCTTATTTTTCATGTTTGTACATAAAGAGGGGTAGGAAAAAAGGGAAATTGGTGAAAAAAGCAAACCAAAAAATTCTGGTAATATAAGTGGACGTGATAGTGATTATTTATGTAGGGAAATTTATGGAATGCAGATGAATTAGGTTGGAGGTTGAAGCCATTTAGTTTCTTTTTTAGAGCTCACCATGCCACCTGATTTGGAAAACATTGAAAATGTAACTATGCTTAATTTGTTCTCCCAATTTATTTTTAACTCTTAAATGTTCCTAGTAAAATTTAAGTCATGTTTGCTGTTTCTCTTAATTAAAAGCGGAATTTTTCCTATATTTAGGAAAACAACTTTTGCACCAAAATGATAGCTGAAATTTATTGCTAATTTTTAAGAGAAACTTACTTCTTCTATTATCAAGTTGTATGTATGATTACTTTCCCCCATTTAAAATTTATTTTGAGAGAAAAATTGGAGGGATATACTATATATATATATATATATTGACTATATTTAATAAAGATGGGACAACATTATTTATCATATTATTTAGGTCTTATATATTTTTTCGTCTTTCGGTTCAATCTTTTTTAAGTCTTATTAAAAATGTGCACATCGTGATCTTTTTTACATTTACATCACGCATGAATAAGATTTTTTGAATAATAATAAAACCATAAAGTTTATTTACAAGTTTATTTATTTATTTTAGATGAGATGGTAAATACTACTATAGTTAATTCACGCAATTGTAAGTTTTCATAATAAGACATTAAATAAACATTATTGACATTTGTGAGTTAGACTAAGATTTAAAAAGTATTTAAAAGTTTTTTATTAAGTTTAGAGACAAGTTCCATTGTTTATGTTAAAAAAAATATATAAATATATGGATGTAGTAATATTGAGTCAACGATGCAAATTAATGAGAACATTTATCAAGGGTAAGAAAATTTATTAAGGGAAGTACTATTTATGCAAATTTTAATTTCGGCTCAAAAGTACATCTAAAAAAAGACCAAGTTTGGCTGAGAGGACAGAAAAAAAATGACCAAGTCATTTATAGGTTATTATAGATTTGAAGAAAGAAAAAAAAAACAGCATTGCCACTTGTTCATATAGGAGTAACCTTTGGTATGTCCAACATCTAAACACCTTTCTTTGATTAGTATCTAGTTAATTTGTCTGGTCCCCATTTCACATTAACCATGAACCTCTAATACATCCACCCCAAGAAGAAAAACAACATTTTTGCCTCATACCCTTTTGTTGGTGACAATTTGGTTACTTTTTCCTTTTGTCACCTTCTTGTTTCCTCTCCATTTGTAGAATATTGATCATATCCCCAAAGTGGATGAGGACACATTGGAGAAGAAAAAACAGAGAGAATTAATGTGTTACATGATCAAACCATAATCTATTATTCTCTTGTAAAGGTTTCTGTTACTTGATTCACAAGTTACACAAGAAACCAATTAAAAAGAAACGCAAAAAAAAAAAACAGTGTTAGTCATTGTTCATAAAAAAAATCTGCAAAAATGAATGACTTATTCTCAAGCTCCTTTAAGAAATATAGTGACTTGAAAGAGCAAGCCTACATTGATGATGTAGAAGCAGGAAAAGAAAGTATCAACCTTGATAAATTCTTTGAAGATGTTGAGAATGTGAAAGAAGACATGAGGCTAGTTGAGAAGCTTTATAGAAAATTGCAAGAGTCTAATGAAGAAAGCAAAATTGTCCATAATGCTAAAACAATGAAAGATCTTCGAGCAAGAATGGATAAAGATGTTGAACAGGTTCTTAAAAGAGTTAAAATCATAAAAGGTAAGCTTGAAGCATTAGAACGTTCCAATGCAGCCAATAGAAACCTTCCAGGTTGTGGTCCAGGTTCATCAGCTGATAGAACAAGAACTTCAGTGGTTAGTGGCTTGGGAAAGAAACTCAAAGACATGATGGATGACTTTCAAGGTTTAAGAGCTAGAATGCAACAAGAGTATAAAGAAACAATTGAAAGAAGGTATTTTACAATAACAGGTGAGAAAGCTAATGAAGATACTATTGAGAATTTGATATCAAGTGGTGAAAGTGAAACTTTTATGCAAAGGGCTATTCAAGAACAAGGGAGGGGTCAAATTATGGACACTATTTCTGAGATACAAGAAAGACATGATGCTGTTAAGGAAATAGAGAAGAATTTGATTGAGTTGCATCAAGTTTTTTTGGATATGGCAGCACTTGTTGAGTCACAAGGACAACAATTGAACAACATAGAGAGTCATGTTGCACATGCTAGTTCTTTTGTTAGAAGAGGAACTGAACAACTTCATGAGGCAAGAGAGCATCAAAAGGATTCAAGGAAATGGACTTGTTATGCAATACTTCTTGGTATTGTTCTCATTATCGTGATTCTGTTTCCATTATTGATGTCAATTCTACCTCACTTGATACTTTAGAAAGAAAAAAAGGGTCAAGTTCATCATTGAAGAAAGAATATTAAAGAGTTTTTGTTCAAGAAGCTATAGAAGCCATATATAGAACCATGTTACTCTGACTTTTTGTTTTTGTTTTTGGATTTCCATGGAACTGTAATAGCAAGAGAGAACAAGTTCAAACCTGACAACGACAACATTGTAATAGCAAGTTGACACAAGATTTATGTAATCTTGATCAGCTTTTTTTTTTCTCTCTCTTTTTTTATTGTTCGTGCATGTTTACTGGCAATGGTAGAAGAACTTTGATATGCAATATCTTAAAAGACGATACTCCAAGAAAATCAAACTATGCTGATAAAGAAATGAATATGACACATTTTGAATAAGGCTTATACTAAATGAGCGTCATAGACAGTTTTGTATCTATAACATACTTACAAATAAAAATTAGTATCACTGTAATATTGTGAAAATTTTGCCTTTCTCATTATTTATCATAATTTATTTTTCAATTTAATCCATTAATTTTATTTTTATAAAGTTAGTCATTTATTTATGTTCATAAATATTACACCCTTGAGTCAAAACTTCACTTGTAACTATTAATAGGATATGTAGAGTAGAAAGATACATCCAAACAAAAGCTACAACTAGTAGTTTACTCATCACCCACACGTTTTCAGTCTCACATCATGTTATCGAACATGCTATTGAGCTATATCTAATGTTTCGGTATGACGTTAGTCATTGAATCGAAATCAAATCACCTCAAAATTTTGATAAAATTTAAACATTATGTATAATTGTATTGTATATTATTAAATTAAAACATTATGAAAGCCATAAAATTAAAATAATAATTAGGTGACGACAACTTTAAATGTTTGTGTGTCGTTATAAAAATTTCATATAAATAGTAGAGAGATTATTCAAAATAAGAGAAGAAAATTAGAACATAATATTGTGACAGATTGCACACGACACAAAGCAAATGATAGGTAGATCAATACATCTTAGAATAGTGTTCTAAAAAAAGAGAATAGTGATTATAGCGGTGGTGAAACAAGATCTACAAGACACAAAGCAAAGTGGTACATAGATAGAACAATACATCCTAAAAATAGTGATTCTAGTGGGCATAATCGAAACAAAGTAGAGACAACCGAAATTAATCATTTGTGTACTAGTGCACAATTTTTTAGTTGTATTTGTATATATGCTTGGCCTAATAATAATTAAGTTGTAATTGTGTTCACAAAAAATAATTAAGTCAAAATTGTGTCACATCTGAACGAATTGAAACAACCCAAAGCCTAACCTTTGCACCTCGTCTTTGTAAAACCTAGTAATGTATCAAACCAATCATTGCATAGCCAATGAGTTAGAGGCTTTGGTAATTTCCACACTAAATTCATGATGACAACTATTATAGATTGAGTCACAAGTTGGAAATGATGAAGCTAGCCCATTAATTAAAGAAAAGACAAACAAGTACAAAATCTAGTTTAAGTAAAAAATTCAGCCATGCCAAAAAAGTACAAAGAAACTTAACCAAACAACATTAGCAAGAAATTCAGATAGCTCATAGTCTCATACCTCACCCTTGCAACAAAGTAAAAAATCATTCATGATCAACTACACACACAAAAAAAAATTTGCAGTGCTAATTTGTAATATTCTGCTTAAATACAAACTGTCACCAAATATTAACCAAAAAAAATAACCAATTATAAAATAAAATAAAATAAATGAAAGAAACCAGGAAAAACACAAACAAGTTTATTTACAAACATACCCTCACTCAATCATGTACCAGCTAGCACTGCTGTTCTGTCAACTCATCAGCAGCTTGCAATCCAATCCATTCCACCATTCTGGTTTTCCCCTCAAAATCTTGTGACATGACAAAATGATGAATTATATTTATTGAAAGAAGCATAGAGAGGTTAGAAAGCAAAGGGAGAAGAACCTGATCTTCCCTATAGCAACCATGTTGAGAGTCCCTGTTAACAAAACAATGGCAGACTCAGAGTTGAGGAAAGTTATGTCACATACATACATTCCTCTCTGGTGCTAGTTTGTGTTTGCAAAGCTTAACCTCAATGAATGATATTGACATTGTTGTTAATTACTTGTTACACAATACTGTGAGTGAGGATTAATGGAGAAGAGTATGGGACACGCGCATAGAGAAAGAACAGAACAGAACAGAACAAAGATAGATAGATAAATAAATAGATATCACTGATCACATCAGGTGATTCAAACAAAATGGATCTAACATAATAACATAAGACATTAATAATGAAGAAGAAGAAGAAGAAGAAGAAGAAAAAGAAAGGGTGGTTAGTTACATTACATAATAAAGACCCAACAGAAGAAAACGTTTAAAAATGCAAACTTTTTGTCAGAGAAACACAGTAATAAGGATTGGCCATTCTGGGTTTTCTCTAATCAACAAATATAATTAATTAAGTTTTTGTTTTTCTGTTTTTTGCAGCATGGAATGAAAAAAGAGGGAGAGGCAAAGGAAAGAAAGAAATGAATGATGAAGAAGGCATGAAATGAAAAGAAAGCATTATTATGAATTGAAATAATAATAATGAGTAGTAGTTAGATGTTAGATACTGCTGCTAAATGAAAGAATGCAATAACAATAACAATAACAAGAGAGAGAGAGAGAAAGAGAAGAGAAGGGTTGCGTGTGGCCGACTTGATATTATTATTGCTGCTTACGGCATCGACGTGTAGCAGTTGAAAAAGCTAGCTACCATTTCCTTCATCTTCTCTTTTCTCTTTTCTCTTTTTTTAATTATTAATTTCCTCTCTCATTCCCACACCAATTCCTCTTTCAAAGATAATTCAAATTCACTTTCACTCCTTTCTATTTTTATATTCATTACATTCTTTGTTACCAAAGTTTAAATAGTGCTTGTGTTTGCCTTTTAACTTGCATTCTAAATTTTGCAATTTCGTTTATTATAGATGTCGCCGTGTATATTAAATTTAATATTGTATATATTTTTTTTTAAATTATTACTACTGTGTATAATATATAATATTGATTGAAACATGAGAAAAGAGAACAAGATAATGTTTGGATACAATTTAAAAATGTGCTTTTTATCTACTTAAAAATCAAAATTTTCATATTTTTTTTCATAAGAAAAGGTGTTTCGTTGCAGGCATTGCGGGCCTTTTCTGTGATTTTTCCTCACGAGTTTAAAACGTAAAAAAAATGGTATAGGCCACACATTACATTTAGTTATTATGATTAAACCTGAAATGTTTTTAATAGGAAAATGATAAGATTAGTTAATAATGTAAACAAAAATAGACCAACCATGTATAACAAGTGGTCTTAAAGCATTTCTTTAAGAATATAAAATTAAAAATTTTACATTAATAAAACATATTTTAAACTTTAAAAAATTAAAGACACAATTTCAATGCATTTTTAATTCAATTGTTTCATAAATATCATACTAATACGTGTTATGGAGGCATTTGTTAATAATTATTACAACAAATACAAAGGAAGCTTTTATGTGAGTCGATTTAAATTTTTTAAAATATTATATACAACATTTATTTCCATATTTCGTCTATTAACAAATGCTTTGAGACAGTAGTTAGTATATTTCTTTTTATAATTAATTTATTAACAAATACACCAATAACACTTTTAAATCAAAACCTAAATTCACAGTTGTAGTCATTTTATGTTTTATGACTTATGTTTATTATTTTATTATTACTATTATTATTATTATTATTTTATTTTTAACAATTTGATCTTTATATTTGTTCATTAATGAAAAGTGAAAGAATTCTATCAAACTTGTAAGAATGTGCCAATTATACACGAATGACGGAAATATTGTCGTCATTATAAAAAAAAATTACAAAAATCAGAATGATTAATACATTCGTAATATCACAATCTAATTTTAATTGAAAAATAACCACTTCGAATTGAATCTATTCCATCAATAATAATATAAAAGTTTTTAGACATTATGGTGTACTCCTCTACATGAAGAAATATGAAGTTTATAACGATTCACATGGATCTTCGATCATAATAACTAGACAATCGATAAGAAAATCTAGTAACAATAAACCACAACAACTCATCTATATTTGTATTTTAGTCACTTGGTCGTCCAACCTGATTACAACCACGAGATAGTGACTATTTAATGGTTTGAAGAACATGTATCCCACATTAGAGGATGATTTGAAAGTGATGAATGATTTTTTTATTTTATTTTATGATCATAACGAATTTTTTTTAGAAACTCTAAAATAATCTAATATATAATAAGGAAACTTGAGATCATAAAGTACAATGAAATCATAACCTTAAAAAAAAAAAACTCTTACTATTTGACAAAAGTTCATTTGATCAATGCATCCTCTTACTATTTGACAAAAGTTCATTTGATCAATGCATGTATATCATCTCTTGACGAGGACCTAAGAACAACTACTAATGTATTTTTCAACTTTCGTATTATATTTTATTCAAAATATGGGTTTTACTATCTTTTAACATAATTACTAAATTAAGACTTTAATTATTAATAGTTATTGATGAAATATACTTCCTTTTAATTTTTTAAATATAAACATGATGGACCTTTTTGAATATAAATTTCACTTATATGTCTATGAATTTTTAGTGCACAGTTTTTTTCTTCCTCGTAGTTTTATCTATATGAATTTTTTATTTTTCAACAAGATGTTAGCTTTTTTTAATAAGTGTTGGCATAGTCACTTATGATATCTTATATTTTATTTTTTATTTTTATTTTTAATAATAATTTTAAAGTGTTAATAGATAATTAATTTGAGATATCGTAGATAAAATATAAAATTACCATTTTTTATTTATACATAATAATTTTTTAAATTATCTTTTTTTTAACAAAAATAAAGATAATTTAAAAAATTATTATGTATAAACAAAAAATGCATATTTTATTTTCTCTTGTAACATTTTTTTTTAAATATTTTTAAAAAATTTTAACCACTCATATCGAATTGCTTGTGGAATGAAAATTTTATTGACTAACTTGAACAACACAACCCTTTATCTTAATTTTTATGTATATAGAAAAAGTATATCAATAAGAAATATATTAAGATTCATAAAATAAAAAAACGAAATATATCAAGATATATTATGGATCTGTGAGAAAGATAAAAAGTTATTAAATAATATTATGGAGATTGTGATTTTCATTTCAAAAAACAAAAACACCCATAGGAATTAGGATCTACTTCCTCCCCTTCAACACCTATACAACCTCGCCGCCGTCTAACCTCCCACACCCAACCTTCACCGCCGTCTAACCTCACACCGCCACTCACTTCGTTAGGGTTCTTTCAACTTCTCTGCTCCCAACCATGACAGCGTGATTCTAAAATTCCATTCCAATTGTGGGATTAATTGAAGGGGTTAGGGTTTTTACTTCTTCTTCTGAAATCAATCAATTCATCAAAATGTCAATTTCACAGGAACTATATCCATCAGAAGACGACCTAGTTTACGAAGAAGAGTTACTTCGTAACCCTTTCAGTCTCAAACTATGGTGGCGTTACCTTATCGCTCGTTCAGATTCACCTTTCAAGAAACGCTTCGTCATCTACGAACGTGCCCTAAAAGCTCTTCCCGGAAGCTACAAGCTTTGGTACGCTTACCTCCGTGAACGTCTCGAAATCGTTCGTAGCCTCCCTGTTACTCACTCTCAATACGAAACCCTAAACAACACATTCGAACGCGCCCTTGTTACTATGCACAAAATGCCTCGTATTTGGATCATGTATCTCCAAACCCTTACTCATCAGAAGCTCGTTACTCGAACGCGAAGGACGTTCGATAGAGCACTCTGTGCACTTCCTGTTACTCAGCATGATCGAATTTGGGAACATTATCTATTTTTTGTTAGTCAGAAGGGTATCCCAATTGAAACCTCTCTAAGGGTTTATCGCAGGTATTTGCAATATGACCCTTCTCATATTGAGGATTTTATCGAGTTTTTAATTAATTCAAGTCTTTGGCAAGAGTCTGCTGAGAGGTTAGCTTCGGTTTTGAATGACGATAAATTTTATTCAATAAAGGGAAAAACAAAGCATAGGCTTTGGTTAGAGTTATGTGATTTGTTGACTAGGCATGCCAATGATGTGTCTGGGTTGAATGTGGATGCTATTATTAGGGGTGGGATAAGGAAGTTTTCTGATGAGGTTGGTCGGTTGTGGACTTCACTTGCCGAGTATTACATTAGGAGGGGTTTGCATGAGAAGGCTAGGGATGTGTTTGAGGAGGGTATGTCTACTGTTATTACTGTAAGGGATTTCAGTGTCATATTTGATTCTTACTCGCAATTTGAAGAGAGCATGCTTGCTTATAAGATGGAGGATATGGGTTTGAGTGACGAAGAAGATGAACAAAATGAAGATGGGGTGAAGGACGAGGACGATGAAGAAGATGATGATATTCGTTTTAAATATGAGGACTTTGAGAAGAAGATTCTACTAGGATTTTGGTTGAATGATAAAAATGACATTGACTTGAGATTGGCTCGGTTTGACTACCTCATGGAGAGGAGACCTGAATTGGCTAATAGTGTGCTTTTGCGTCAAAATCCTCATAATGTGGAACAGTGGCACAGGAGGGTGAAGCTTTTTGAGGGTAATCCCACTAAGCAGATACTCACTTACACAGAGGCTGTGAGGACTGTTGATCCCATGAAGGCGGTGGGAAAACCTCACACGTTATGGGTGGCTTTCGCCAAGCTTTACGAGCAGCACAAAGATCTTGCCAATGCTCGCGTCATTTTTGACAAGGCAGTGCAGGTGAACTACAAAACTGTGGATAATCTTGCTAGTGTCTGGTGTGAGTGGGCCGAGTTAGAGTTGAAACATAAGAATTTTAAAGGAGCACTTGAACTTATGAGGCGGGCTACGGCAGAGCCATCAGTTGAGGTCAAACGAAAAGGTATTCTTAGTTCGACTTGTTCCCATTTTATTTTTCATAATAAGCTTTACTTATTTTTATTTTTTGGTGTTTGCTCGGGGAGTTAACTAACTATTGCATTTTATACTTTGCGTTACTTTCAGTGGCTGCTGATGGGAATCAACCGGTTCAGATGAAGCTGCATAAATCTTTGAGATTATGGACCTTTTATGTTGATTT
Organism: Cicer judaicum; assembly: GCA_037974835.1. NCBI lineage: Eukaryota > Viridiplantae > Streptophyta > Magnoliopsida > Fabales > Fabaceae > Cicer > Cicer judaicum. The sequence goes on along the minus strand of JBBPBS010001075.1, from coordinate 13,159,605 downwards.
GGAGGAAAGTTTAGGTAATTTGGAGTCTACCCGGGCAGTTTATGAACGGATTTTGGATTTACGAATAGCCACGCCACAAGTAATAATCAATTATGCATACTTTCTGGAGGTATGAAGCAACATTCATGTTTTAGTACAATATCTCCTTTGGATTCTACTTTTGCTGGGTTTCGCTCATCCATGTATTGTTAATTGATTTTGATTTATGTAGGAACACAAATACTTTGAAGATGCTTTTAAGGTTTATGAAAGAGGAGTTAAGATATTTAAGTACCCACATGTTAAAGATATCTGGGTCACATATCTGTCTAAATTTGTGAAGAGATATGGAAAGACAAAGTTGGAGAGAGCAAGAGAGCTGTTTGAGAATGCAGTTGAAACAGTATGTGCTTCTACTTTTGTTTTTCGATTACTTTTGAAGTGCGACCCAGCAATATTTTCCTGTAATAGACACATTTTTTTATTCCTGTAATATTTTCCAAATGACCAACCAGCAATTTTCTGAATTATTATATCTGTAAGTTTTATCTTTTGTATGGTTGTAGTTTGCATTACTCAAGTTGAACCTGTAAAACAACACTTAATTTTACATAAAACAATGATTGGATTGGATGAGTTGATGTAGATTAATGCTGATATGAAGGCTTCTTTATTCTCCTGTTCATAAAATTCAACATAATATTTTGAATGTGTTAGGCAGCATTGAGATAGTTCACTAGATGCCATAATTTTTCCTTCAATTCTGCTGTGTGATTTGGATCTCACATCTGATTTCTTATGTTTGAGCTTTAATTCTAGATTGCATTGAAGACCCTTTGAGATTTCATGCCTTTGTTGTTCTTTATAGATCTCTGTTAGATGATCTTTTGCATAACAGGACTGCTTGCTTTGTTTTTTCTTTCATGTTGATGTCAATATTTTTTGGTAAAATATGCTTGCTGTGTTGCTTTCGCTTGAATTGGGACCATGTTTTCTTTCTGGGATCTTATTTTTGTTGATGTGATTAAGTGTTTATATTGAGATGGTGTGTTGACATTCTGAAGCTGTATGAGGCAAATAAAGGCTACACGGGAGATGCTTATTGCATCTGCGAAATGCTGGCCAGCAAAGTTCAATACAGGAACCTCACCCACTAGGATGCCCTTTTACCCAATCCATGACTCTGTATATCTTACCCTGTATAACACCAAAACAAGGAATTCAGAAAATGAGCTTTACTAGACTGTGCAGAGGTTCTTCAAAAGTTTGTTTACTGTTCAGGTCTGGCCTGTAGTTCCATAGAGTTTAGGTTCAATTCAGCATATACAAGCAGTTTGGTTCTTTTGCTTTAGAAATGGTTTGGTTCTTTAGTTTTAGAAACGGTTGGGTTTGGAAATATACGAACCCAGTGAAGACAGTTCAGTTGGGTTCAGGATAAAACACAAACAGTTCATTTCAGTTTGGTTTTCCTTTTCTTTTTGAACCATGAACAGCCCTTTCATTTGCTGTGGAATAACCTGCCTCTGTCAGTGACTATAATAGTGGAAAACCCATGCAGCCTAACCACTTCACTGATGAATAAACGTGCAACTTCTTTGACCGGGAAGGTATTAGCCAAAGCTATAAATATCCACATAATTTGGATAGCAATTGTCTCTCTACAATCACCAAAGTATTGTCCTCTTCTGCTTTTGGTAATCCCAGAGTGTAATATAAAATATATCTTTGCATTCTCTTCACAATTATAAGCAAGTTAGAGGCATCAAAGTCAGAAGTAATATCGTTTCGCATTGGCTAACCTTTGCTATGTCTGGGAAATAAGTGCTGTACCTATTTTTGTATTCAATAAAGTAGTAAGTATTTTGGTATGGCTATTTGAAAAATTTAATGAACAAGAGTGACTTTATCAAGCAATTATACGGCAATGAAATTGTAATGCAATAGAAAAGCATCCAGTTTGTCGTAACTAGTATTCTCCTTAGGTCATTGTTATATATGATGATGTTCAACTGTCTGATAATGTGTTTGCTCATGTCTTGTAACACTTGAATTTGGATGCTAATAATGTATTATAATGCTAACCCACTTGTTCTTTGGGTCATGCTTCCCAAAACAGGCTCCTGCTGATCAAGTGAAACCTCTCTATCTGCAATATGCTAAGCTGGAGGAGGACTATGGACTAGCAAAGCGAGCTATGAAGGTTTATGATCAAGCAACCAAAGCTGTGCCCAACAATGAGAAGTTAAGCATGTATGAAATATATATTGCTCGTGCAGCTGAGATATTCGGTGTACCCAAAACACGTGAGATCTATGAGCAGGCAATTGAATCTGGTCTTCCAGATAAGGATGTCAAAACTATGTGTTTGAAATATGCTGAGCTGGAAAGAAGCTTGGGAGAAATCGAACGTGCTCGTGGAATATATGTATTTGCGTCTAAGTTTGCTGATCCACGGTCTGATCCAGACTTTTGGAATAAGTGGCACGAATTTGAAGTTCAGCATGGAAATGAGGACACCTTTAGGGAAATGCTTCGAATTAAACGAAGTGTCTCTGCAAGCTACAGCCAGGTTACTTTAATTTTCAATTTTCACTTTCCTGAGGCTTATCCTTGATTTATTTTGCATTTGTTCTGATCTTAGTTTTATTGTTTTTACAGACACATTTTATACTGCCGGAATATCTGATGCAGAAGGATCAAACTGTGAATCTTGATGAAGCCAAAGAGAAATTAAAAGAGGCTGGGATCGCTGAGGACGAAATGGCTGCTTTAGAAAGGCAATTAGCCCCAGCAGCTGAAAAATCGGTGACAAAAGAAAGAAAAGTTGGGTTTGTGAGTGCTGGAGTTGAATCACAGTCCGATGGAGGGATAAAAACTAATACAAATAATGAAGAAATTGAGTTACCAGAAGAAAATGACTCTGATGATGATGATGATATTGAGATTGCACAAAAAGATGTTCCTTCTGCTGTTTTTGGCAGTTTGATTAGAAAGAGGGACGAGATTGAAAATAATGGAGAAATTGATGGTGGTGCAAAAGAAAAAGACAATGAAAATCGGCTTGGTGCCCTTGAGAGAATTAAGAAGCTGAAACGAAATTAAATGTTGGGTCATAGTATTCCAGTTAGAATTTTTGATAGCATGAAATCAAATTTTGATGATTTGTATTGTGTACCATCAATCTAACCAGAGTGGTTTAACTGTATTTTAACCTGTACATCTTACAGTAAATTGTACTAGTTCCCAAGTTGCACGGCTATTCCTTTCGCTCGTCAGCTTCGTGCCATGAAGTTGCAGCAAAATGTTTGTGCGTCGAGAGGAGTTTTCTAGTATGTTGATGTTGTGAGAAAACAAGCCCAGAAGATATGTTAGATTTGGCAGTTATTACATGAAAGACATGCGCAAACATGTTAACGGTTCTAGGGAATGAAATTTGTGCGCTCTGTTATTCATTTTTCTGCATTTGGAAAATCATATCGTATTGTTTGAGAATTATAAACAGCGTGAGTTGAACTGGTGCTTAATTTTATTACTTAAACAAATCTTGAGAACTTATTATATTCTACTCGTAAAAACTCAATGACGTTGGATTCTATCATGTCTTATCTGGGGAGGATGAGGTATTCTTTGGAAATCTGACCTCAGGTGATACGAAGTTCAAATGGGATTTTTGTGTGTGGAACCATGCTTATGCTTGCTGTGAATATAAAACGAACTATTTTTTTTATGATGAAAAATTGTACTTAATTGAGTCAAAAACATTTGAACTCAATATCTCATGATTTACAACACTCACAAGTCACAACACACTAACTACGTGCATTAGACCCTATCTAAAACCAATAAAGTGCATTAGACCCTATCTAAAACCAATAAAGTCCACAAGAATTTGAGTGACTGTAGATGTTACTTTACTAAATACATGCTGGAACTTGATTCACGTTTATCACACGTGGATCCGATCAGAGGACAAACAACATGACTATGACTATAATCCTACCTTAACTAACATGCACAAAAAAAAAATACTCCTACCTATATATAATATGATGTAAATACCCTAGCTAATTAATTATTCACTAGTCCAATATATACTGTTAAAAAATGTACACATTTTGGTATCACGGTTAATCATGGGCATGCATGTAGTGATGATTTAATGATTCTTGTCTTTGCAATCTCATTTGATGGTTGAACTTGCGTATGAACGCTTCGACGCGCTTATTCAACTCGTCTTGACTCAGCGACGGTTCTTTTCTCAGCTTCCATGTCTTGTTCAAGTTGAAGTCACTGATGCTAACGCTGGAATCTTCCGTTTCATGCGAGTCCGCATCGTAACGGTTATGCCACGTGTCACACTTCTTGAAGTGTCTGCTCAACGGTATGGACCGACCCTCCGTTATAGTTTTCCACGTGTTCTCCAACGTCTCGTGCCGTTTTTGCTTGGCCACCCTCAACGCCTTCCCACCTACAATCAAAGTAAACGCCATAACTGTACGTCGTTTCTTTCCTTATTAAAATAATCCTGGTGCAAGTTTTTTTAACATTTTCAATTTCAACCTATGATAAACATTTATTTTCATCATTTTAAAGTCTTATTTGTTTATATAAGTAATTATTATTTTATAAAAAAGTAAAGGAAAATATTATATATATACCGTCAGGATTGGATTTAAGAGGTTTCCGGTGAGTGAACCTAGTAGAAAGGAGAGGTTTATGAATTTCTTGAGTTTGTTGTTGTTGTTGTAGTATTGGTGTGGGTGAATCTTCAAGGAGGAGGTTGTTGACGAGAAGAAGAGGGGGAGGAGTGAGTTGGGATTGGGATTGGTGGAACCTGGAGGAAGCGAGGATGGAGATGATGATGGCGTTGACGGTAACGAAGAGGTATGGAGGAGTGAAACACAAGAGGAAGAAGTTCCATATGAGATGGAGATGTGTGGTAGCCAATGGAATTAGAGATCCTTTCAATCCTAACGCCGTTAATATAACGGCAATGGAAAAGAGGACAACTTTTAGAGATAGCATTGTTGTTGTTTATGATAATTAAGAGCTTTTAACTTTAGAGATAGCAACGGAGAAGTCAAGTTGGGATCCTAACTGAATTTATAGAGAGGGACACGAGTCTTATTCAATTTGACCCGTTGGATTATACGTGTGGACTAGATACGCCTTTTTAGGTGCCCTACTCGTAGGACCCACCCTTCTTACTTGTCATCACTCATCCCTGTGCCCAAGTCGTCACTAATTACCAACCATTTTTTTTTCTTTCTTTTAAATAAATTTAACTACGGAATACATGTGGAGTCCTATCTAATTTTAATGAGATAATAATTGATGTTGTGTGATATTTTTTTAATTGATTTAATAGTATTGAGATAATGTTAATTTTAAATAAAATTTATATGTTTTTAATTAATTTATATGTTTTGAGTCATTTTTAGTAAGTAAATTTTATTTTAAAATCTTTTTGATAAAATAATTTTTTTGTTTTTCCATCGATGCTTAAAGAAAATGTTTTAGTGTCACTAATTTTGTTTGGAATTAAAGTGTATAAATTGAATATGGGTAGCATTAGTGTGAGAAGATGATAATAGTGTGGAAGAGTTACAATGTCTATTTTTTCCATTAACAAAGTTTTGAGAATATATATAATCATCGATATTTGGTGATATTTTTATATATCTAAAACACTTCAAAATTATATTATCCTCCTGTTTTTTATATAAGAAAATTTTTGGAGAAATTTTTGTATATAATATAAAATAAAATTATAAATTTTAAGATGTATTTATTGTTTAAATATTTTTTTTATATTCTTTTATTTTTATTACAAATGTAATGATTATTCACATTAGTAGGTGTGAAAGTATTTAATGTCAAAATTATTTTAGTAAAAAACTTTTAAAACGTTAAATGAATTTTTTTTAGTCTTAGTGATTTTTGTTTTTTCTTCTTATTATGTATAAGATCTTTGACGAGTGTGGAATGTGGGCTACTAGCACGGGTGAAGCTACCCTTTCCAACGAGGTAGCTTTGATTACTCAAAAAATATATATTTTGGGAAGTATGTTTTTATGTTTAGGCCTTAAATAAATTTATTAGTAAAAAATTAGAAGAAACAAAAAAGATAAAAAATTATTAATTTATTGATAAATCTATTCGTACTATTTTGACATTTTTAATCTCTATTGTAACTATAAATAAAATATATTTAATAATAAAATTATTAAAACATGACTTTTAAATAATATAGATGATGAGTTTCTTATAAATAAAGCATCATCGAATGTCATTGAATTCTACTTTTCTAAATAATTATATTTGACTACTTGAGTGATACTTTTCTAAATAACTAGTTTCATTTTTTATTTTCTTTATTGCTGTTTTAATTTACTTTTTTTTAATAATTATTGTTGAGTGCTACTTTTACTAATTAAGTTTAATATTTTTTTTAAGAATATATATATACATATATATATATATATATATATATATTTAAAATTAGTCATCTAATTGAAATTAGACTAACTTTGCCGGTGATCAATAGTGTTGGAATTTCTATGTCATTATTAGTATATTGAGAAGAGGTGAATTCACGACGGTGGAGCCATTTGCAACTGAACCAAAGTCCAACACGTACAATTTAATGCAGTAAGTAAAATGATATTTTTAAATATTTTTTTTTATGATGAGTTATATATAATTAATTTTCTGACAAATAATCATATTTAAAACGCATTGAATATTAATTAATATACACACTTCTATGTTAGAAATTTAAATTCAAATTCACTATACAATCTATTTTGTGACACGTTTTCAAAGGACCAAGAATGCATTAATATTTAGGACATGTAAAAAAGTGTAGGACAAATAGATTATAATTAGGATATACATGTAGAAACCTAATTAATTATAGAAAAAACTAGAAGAGTTATATATAGCTATATCTAATATAAACATTTTAATTTAATTAATTTGATTGTTATTTAGGAATATTGAAGAATGGAAAATCGTTATTCAAACTTGAAATAGAAAAAGAAGACTATTAAAAGGAAAACATTTCAAAAATAAACTAAAAGGTAGCACCAAAAAGAAAAACTCAAAGATCTTTTAATTTTAAGCTAGGCATGTAACGGTGCGTGTGGACTGTGGTTCAGGGTTTCCCGTCTCACGTGGTTTAAGTATTTTCAAATATATTAATTTTAGAATTTTTAAAGTATACTTTTTATATATAATTTTTATCAAAACAAATTATTTTTTGAGATATATGATTATAAAATAATTTAGAAAGTCCTGTGAGAAGATACTTTTGAACATATTTATATTTGGTTTACTCATATAAATAAAATATTATATAATTTAAAGCAAAAGACATAATTTTGAGTCCCCTATATAATTTTATTTTGAAGTTTGTATTTCGGTATTTCCCTCATTCATGTGTGGCTTAAAGACTTTGAACATTTATGACCTAACAAAATTGGACATGGACGGACATTATAATTTACATGCAAAAAGAAGTCAGTAGGAGGAATGTTGACTTATGGTGAGGCAACAAACAACAAGGTTTGGACATGTGGATATATTAGTTACAATTATAAAATATATGTTTGGCAAACATATTCTTATACTAGTAACTATCTTAGTCAGGTATGGTCGATCTGGGTGACATGTGGACCATCTTTAATATCATAGAAAAGACAAAGAGAAAGAAAAGGAAATTAAAAAGACATCCTAGCATGAATTTTTTAGTCTATATACATACTAAGAAAGAGAGATATGTGTTTCGTCAGGTTTAACATAATTGACTTATTTATAATTTTTTTTAAATAATTGTTTTTTTAATCTTTAATGTATTTTATATCAATTCTATTTTTTAATTATTATTTGTGTTATTTTTAATGTAATATTTTTTATTATATATTTATGAAGTTAATAATACACTAATACATAATAAAGATATTTTGATAAAAAAATAGTATTGTTTTTTATCTTTTATTTATATTTTTTTTTATATGTGTAAAATGATTAGATGATTCAATTATTTTAAAATAAATAAAATACTATAATAATTAAAATACATGAATTCCAAATTTCAACAAAGAGAATAAAAATAATATATACCGATGGCAAAGTTACCTTAATTTCTTCGAAAAAATTTATATAATAATGATAAAGTAACATCCGAACATATTTTAAGGAGTCAATTTTATTTATAATTAAATTTATAATATCTAAGTATATTTTTGTTCAATATAAACAATTAAACTATTTATAAAAAATCTATCTATAATTTCATATTTAAATTATATTTTGACAATTCTTATT
>JBBPBS010001075.1:13093363-13151060 GCA_037974835.1 Cicer judaicum | reverse complement strand
AAACTATTATTTTAGTGTTGAAAGTATATGGCAATGTTATTTTAATATTTGATTCTATAAAAATTTAAATTTGTTGTCGAATAATCAAAATAGTCATTGAAAAATATACTTTACATTATAAAAGTATATGAAAGATGCAAATTACTGTCAAAATAATTTATAATCATTAAAATGTTAGAGACTAAATTGATTGATATTTTAATAATTCAAGAATTAAATTAATTTTTTTGCCAAATCAAAAACTAAAATGACAGTAATTTATATTTTCAAAAATTAAAATTATAATTTACTGATATAAAATCATATTTACTTATTTCTAAAAAAGAAATTCGAGATAGCCAAAGCTATCCACATAGTACATGGTATCTTAGTTCTTTCCTTGTTGTGGTTTTAAAGTTATTTACACTTCTAACTTTGATAAAATTACTTGTTTTGTGGTTGTCATTTTCTTATAATACCATTTACTATTAATTTTTTTCATTTCACTTATCTCTTAACAACTAAGATTATTAAAAAATATTATTATATTATTGACAAGTGCATAAAGAAAATATTATTGGAAAATGATAATTAATCGAAAATGAAAATTAAAAATCAATAAAAAGTTTCTCTAAATACAAAACACTTTATGTGTCACTAGTTTAAGTAAAAGTTAACTGCTTTTGCATTCTTTAATGCTATTATTTTCAATACAATTTTTATTTAATTCGTAACATTTAATGTTTATAGTTATTTATTTGACATAAGTTATAATTTAGTAAATTTAACTTATATTTCATCTGAAATTTAAAAAGGAATAGAAAATCTGTAGTTATACATGTAAATTTTTAACTTTTTTTATATATATTTAACATGTTATTTTCTTTTTATATTTTTTTATTACATCATCAACCTATCACATTTATTATATTACTCTCTTTATTTATATCTCACATATATAAAATGATTATATAGGTGTTTATTGATAATTTATGAATGTATAAGAAAAGAACATTTTAACTGGCTGGTATGATAATGAGGCCCATATAAAATACAAGTTGTTTTTGTTTGGACTTTTCAAACCGTAATTTTAGGAGTTTCTGGATGGATTAATATACACACCACAATTAGAATATTTGGATTAGTTAGCCACTTGAAAAAAGGCACATATCTCACTTCTACCATCACGGTGTCTCTTGCTAAGAGATAAAATTGTCGGTTCAATAAAAAACAAAAAGCTACTATAAATTTGACAACTTTCTTAGTTTTATCTATAAAATTGACTTGTCTTGTTGATCTAAAGGACGAATTCGCCTTGCAATTGCATGCAAAAAGTCGACACAAAAGTTGAAGTGTGAATGGAAGAAATTAGCTCTTATGAACTTTAAACAATACTATATTTGATATTCCAAATATTATAAATGCCATTTCATTTTTATATTTGATATATGAATAATATGGTTTTGTTTAGATATATATTGAAAAAAATGTGATACTCATATTTTTGGTAATATATACATGTGTGTTTGTGTACAATATTTTTCTAAAATTATATATTTGTACTTGACACTTTATAAATGAGCAACTATTTTTATCGACACGTTAATTGTAATCTTAACCAAATCAACAAATAATACTCACTTAAAAAAAAATAACCATTCTTATTTCACTAGTACTAAATGGATTCATATATTTGTTAATATTCTCTGTGTTTTGATTTTTTTAATAAAAGTATTTTAAAAAACTAAACATTCTAACTACCATGCTAGTTTATAGGAGGCTTATTTATTTAAATTTGTTCGTTATTACAACTTTACAAGTATTTGGTGGAAAATAGGTGATGTTTAATCATCCCATGTATTTAGTTCGAATCACTTACTAATATACAAAGATATTATGAAATGCAATAAAGTCATGTTCATTTTAATATATGACATTCTCAGTGCACAAATGCTTCAATAACATTGTTCTTTAGTTGTCATTATTATTGAAAATCATATATAGGAGGTGAATATTTTTCTTAAGATATTAAATGTGCCTTACCTAACTTTTTTTTTATAATTAAAAAAAACACATATCATATTCAAAACCAAATAAAGATGAAGAATATTAAAGATATTTGTTTAGAAATGAATAATTTCTGACTATTTCCCTAACTTTTAACGATCTCACTTATTCAAATTTCTTATGTCTTAAACATCAATAAACTCTTATTGCTATAATTATTGGAAACATACTCTTTATATTTCTTGAGCATGACAAAAAGTTATTTAGAAATTTCATTTCACATTTTAATTATTTAGATAAAATAATAGTTAAAATAATTAAAATTACTCCATATCTAAAAGACTAGATATATAATTTGTTTGCAATTATAATATTTACTTGAAGTTTAAATATAAAGTTCACACCAACTATTGTTTTGTCTCAAATTTTCATGACTTAAGAATTTTGTGTAAATAATATTTTTGTTATCTAAAAAATATTAATCTTATTATTATTATTATTAACATTATTTAAAACTTTTGAACCTTAAGAAATTTTTATATCGCATATTGTTTCTTCCATATATCTATCAATTATATTTGCATATACAAAGAATTGTTGCAATATTTTGAATACTATTATAAATATTATTTTTTAAACTATTACTATTAAATGAATGTTATAGTACACAACATGACACACATTCTCATTTAATAGATGTTTTAATTGACACAATTATGGAGCTACATGGATTTTAACAAAACTATCATTTAAAGGTTAAACAAAATTAAGTGAATTTTCTAACTTCACCCCCAATTCAAAGATACATTTATATGCAATATTAATTCTTTAAAAGTTCACATTTCATTTTTACACCTTAAAGTTTATTAGAAAAATTTTATTTGCTAAAATCTCTTATCTTAACATACTTAAATTGATTAATTTTTTGAGTTATGATCATAAATTATTCTGCTAAAAAGTAATTTTTGTGTAGATATAAGAATTATGACACACTATTTGACTATTTTTTTTTTATATTTTTTAATTATTTTAAAATTATACATTATTTAATTATTTTTTTTCATTTCAAATATTCTGTCTAAATTTTTGTAGAATTTAATTCAAATTATTCTTCAAAAAAATTTAATATTACTATATTCTCAAAATTGAATTCGAACGTAAAATCTCTAGTTAAATTAGAAAAGACAAAAGAAAAAAAATGTCCATTCTATATACGTCAAATTAAATATGCATATGGATTATTTTATCACACACCTATACTTCAAAGGATAAAGATAAGAAATGAAAGCACAAGTACTAGTCAAACTTAATTTCAAGAAGTCAATAGTCAAGTATGGAAGTATATAAATGGATAAATTGTAGGCCCCATTTTGTTAATTTAACTCTATTAGTTGTGTGGTGGATTAATTGTAGTTGGTAACGTTGTCGTTCTGATCACACACTATACATCAAAGTCATCCATAATATAATACAAAAAACTCTCATTGTAGAGTGTTTGATTGGGTAATTGAACAAAAGTTTTTATTAATTAATGAAGAGATTTTTTTTGGAAGTAAAAGGATAAGAAGTTTAACGGTAATACCGTTATGGTTGTACACGTTTTCAAGTTAAAAAAAGCAGTCTGTAAACCTTTATTTTTGCTGTTTGCACCGTCCTTTGATCAGGTGAAACACAAATGTTTGGCTTTGGAGTTAGTCCTATGCACTTTTTGTTTAAGTTAATGATATTTTACTATATTATAACAATTTAAATTTATTAATTTGAGTATCATAAATTTATTTATTTCAATTTTAACATTTTTTTTTTAATTTTCAATTACTATATTATAACAATTTAAATGAATAAATATTATTTTTTTAGTTAAAAAAAAAAAGTTAACACACTTCTTTGTCAAATATAGCTGAATTATGTTTTTTTAACTCAATAACCAAATTAAGTTAACACTTAGATTGAGAGACACCAGATAGTTTAGTGGTTTGGAGGAAGTTTGAATGATAAGAAGGTCATGACTTCAACTTTTTTCGTTAATAAAATTAACAACTAATTAATGATTAATATTGGCTATTTAAAAAAAAGTTAACACCTAGATTTTCTGTCTCTTACTATTATCTGTTTTATAAACAAATTTAGACTGTTGCATATGCATAGGTTTTCAACTAGTTATCATAAAAATGGTGGACAAATTATAATAACAACGGGTAAAATTCATCACATTATTCATCAACATACAACATATGCTAAACTTTTCTTAATTGATAGTTTTTAAAATGAATTATGAACAAAAAATAATCAAATTACGTATAATAAAAACAGGTAGTTAATGACGTTTAATCAATACAATTTCTATAAAAATAAGTCTTTGATCTATGGTTCACAAGCTTTTAATATGGTGAAAATTAAGTCTTTTAATTCTATGGTGCAAAGAGAAGTTATTAACATAGGCCAATTCTATGAAGCACACTAGATGTAGGTTTTGCACTATGCACAAACCTGTTTCTACTCTATTATTGGATCAATATATCCATCGTTAAATTAAACGAAATATAATGGAACTTATTGATTCAATGGTAAAAAATAAACTTATGTATGGTGCAAGGCTTTCTTGGTTGTGCAAGTTAGACAAAATCATTAAGATATACTTATATTTCATTTTAAAAAAGATATAATTTTGCTGCAAGTATATGTTTTATAAGCAGCTTGAAAATGTTGAAAGTTTTCACAAGTGGCATAGGCTCCAATCATGATAGATATTTGTTGAGGAAATACTAATTACACTGCATTATATGTACCTTAGAATTGTTGATATGTATCTATTTGTAGAAATTTTAATGTCTAATAAATATAAAAAAGACTCATATTCTATATTGATCAAATTAGACTATGTGTCTACTATTCCATCCCAAAGAAAAAAACTAAGCACAATAATTTTGCTCCCCTTTGAAATTCTGGGGAACTTTTAGTAATCAGCAAGAGTAACCAAACACAGATGTAATGTAACTATGAGAATTATAAATTGTCTTCTAAGATATATAACTTAAAGTTGCTGCTGAGATTACTATTGCTAGACTTTATTCATGTATGCATGAAACACAAGTTATTTAATCTATTGTTCAATGATTCAAACCATAAACGCATCGACACTAATCAAAAACAATTTTCATCTTTAAGCAAACTGTCACAAGCTAGATAGTAGATATCACAAGTGAGGATTAAATAAAAGCAAAGTTTATTTAGTAGAGCTGGAAAATTAGTCACCAAGAAGAAGGTGAGTTTATGGCAGCAGAGTACAATACAATTATACAAATATTATTCTTTATCAAAACAACACATACACATAGCATCAATGTTTTCATGTTTCTAGTGCCACGATAAATAACTCTTCAATACATCTTTATAGCTCGAGTCTTTATCTTTTGACCATATCACTCATTTTTCTTGTTTTGTTTAAGCATTTTTTCAACTTCCCCACTATATGGTGAAGCATGATAAGCATACTGTTGAAGAACAGAAAAGACCACCATCTCAATACATACCAAAATGTTCTGCATTGCTTCCTCAATGTGCTCCACATCTAACTTCAAATGACGAGATTTAATGACGCCAGCTGCAACTAAAATGTCCAGCACCATTCCCTGTATGTTATGTAGACAAAGAAAGTTAATTATTATCCCGGAAATGGCCCTAGATGATTATGATGTGCTATCGTATATTAACGATAATCTAACAGCATAGGACAGGAAAAAATAATTGAAGACAAATGTAGGACAACGGATGAATGAAGCACAAAGTTATGAACTCAATAGCAGAACAAGTGACTAGCATATCCAGAAATGGAAAGATCTGCTAACAGAAAAATCCTGACAGAACATAACTGGTAGGATACCGATCATCAAGATTCAAAACTCTTGAGGTTTTAAAATTTGAGACATATGACACTTCATCCCTATGAAAATTGCAAATAACTCAGAAAATGGTTACAGTTTTGCTCAGCATAACTAGCAGAAAATCTCACCAGTCTCAAACGATTATGTGTCATCATTAGTCTTAAAAGAATAGGATGCTTAGGCCATGCAGATTATGTGCCAGAAACATAAACTTTAACCTCATATAGTTGAGAATCACTGTATTCCTATGATGACTATATAAGTGATAATAAGTTTACCTGCCAAAAGCAGAAGAAAACAATTCCTTTGATGCACAAGAATTTCGCTAGAGGTTTATGCGGTGCCAATTCTTTTGCAAACACATGGTAAAAGATCACCAGAGAATACAAGGCCAAGGAGACAGAAACATTGAGAATGATGGTGAAGACCCAGCTCAACCAATTCGGAAAGAGTCCAAGTAGCTGTAATGAAATTATCAAAATGGAGCACACAGGGCGGATAACAACAAACTGCCATGTCCAATATTTCAGAAGCTTCAGATTATGGTGGTTCAGCCGAACAGAATGAGGCTGCAAAAGGTCAATTTACACTAGTGTGAATATACCATAAACTGCAATAACATTTATATAATATAATAATGATTAACGAGTGAATAATAATCAATTTAGTCCTTGAAATAATAGGTGTCAATAAATATGGTCCATCGGTCACTGAAATCAACAAAATTCCAAAATGATTTGTAAAATTGAAAACCCTCGTTAACATTTGTTCATACAGGACAATTTCAGGGTCTTAATTGACCAATTCAAAAAGGTCTAATATGACCATTCAATTTCAAGGTTTATTTTGATATTTCATTAAATACATAGAACAAAGTATGTGACGCCTATATTTTCAAAGACTAAATTGTTGATTAGCTCATATATTAACTAAACATCAAAGATACATGCAAGTATAACAAAATTAACACATCTGTCACGCGAAAAACCGAATAAAAAGATCCATTAAATTGAATGAAGATTCATTCTCCCCCAAAACTCAGAGTGCAGAAAGCAGGCCATACCTGAAAAAGTGTCATTGGAAAGGAGTGATGAATTTCCCTTCCTTTAATTTCATCAGGAACAATATTTTTACTAATAGATATCTTCAAGTAACTATACATCAAAGACAAAAACTTAGCAATAACAAGAGCTTCATAGCACTCTTTAATAGACTCCAAAAGAGTGAAAAACTCTTTGCTTCCTCTAACATCCAATAGACCAACAAATGAAACAATAGCATAGATAGGAGCCATGAGGATTATAATAACAATAGCCCTTTGTTCTTTTGGGTTCTTCCAATAGAAGAGATGCTGAGAAAGTAGCTGCAAAGTGAAATGCATAGAAAGCATGACACAAAATGCAGATCCATACAGAGTAAGCTGTGCAGCATTTAATTTAGTTAGATCCATCACAACACAACACAGCTCAGTAGATGAAAAGATTGAATCTTAGAACCTGCAAAAGATAATTCAAAGATGATCAACTCATTTGGGCTTATTGGGTCACTCTAATTTCGTTACCAAAACTAAATAATTGTTTGTTTCACAACAACCTAGTATCTACGGTTCTGAAAAATTGATGATTTTTGGGTTGGGATTGGAAAACAACTACGATGAAACAAGAAAGAAGTAAATAATATTAATAGATAAATGATTAAAACTGACCTTAATGTAATCGCCGATGAGGTGAACCAAGCAAGTTTGACTGACACTACCTTGTTTTGTTTCAATGGCGATGGTAGCGAATGAATGGGTCAACGTTGGTGTCCTAATTAATAAAACTCTAACAGCATAGCATGTGTTTCATAAAAATATTTTAGTATTAAAATATTATTTGGATATGATTTTAAGTTCCATTAATTTACTGAAAGTTGTATATTTAAGGAATTTGAAAAGTAGGTTTTTTTTTTAATGAAAAGTACGTCTCATAACACTAAAATATTATTTTTATATATATTTGAAAGTGTTAAAGTGACAGAGAATATATAAAATAACAAATAGAAGTCATATTTTAATTTAAATAACTTTATAAATGAAATCTTTCATTAAAAAGAATAAATTTTAATTATGGTCTTAGTCCGGCAAATATACGTTACTTTAATGTTGGTCTTTGTAAAATGATTTTTTTAATTTTTGGTCTTATAATATTATAAAACATTATTTTAGGTTCTTAGTTTATTTTTTATTTAGGTTTGACGGAGAATATGAGAGGGAGACGGTTTGCAGATTTGAGTTTATTTGTTGAATTTTGTCTTAAAATGAACCATCATTGAACACTGTTTTGGAAGATGAAGGATAGCTGAAGTTGAAGAAAAATATATGACAAATTGAAAAGAAACAATGTGGAAGATGAAATAGTGTTCTTCAATATTTGTTTAAACCGAAAAATGAAATGCAGTGTTGGAAAGTATGGAGAAATAGTTATGGATTGTGTGAGCCTTAGAGTGGAAATGAAGTGTTGGATGAATTTCTGGATTTGTGGACATTATTAATTCTTGGGTTTTGGATGAATTTATTTGTTTTTGTTTAAGTATTTATCTTTTTAAATTTTCATTTATAAATATATCAATATTAATATTTCCATGTAATCATAAGTATGCCGTTATAGACATTGCCACTTGGGTTACAATTTGCCAGCATCAACATTTTCAAAAAAAAAAAAGTTTTATGAAGGACTAAAATAGTCAGAAATTGTTAAGTCTAAAATAAAAAATATTTTATATCTGTAGAAACTAAAAATATAATTAAATCAAAAAATAATTACGTAGATATCTTAAATTTAAATTGATACACATAAAAAACAAGTGAATTTCTTAAAATATTAGCGTAGGAGATGGTCTAATAATTTAAGTTATTAATTATTAAGCCACGTGGTGTACCAACCCGGAAGGGACAAATCTACTTAGCTATATGTGTGGGGGCCAATTATTCCCACAATATTATTCAAAGTTCCATTCATATATATGTCGACGTTCCTCTTTCATCAAAATTAATACCTATCGGTGTTGTTCGTCTATGAATAGAATAGCGATTTAATTAATACCAATTTAATGTGATATATTTTTTTTTTATCAATTAATATCATTTAATTTATTAACTATTTTTAAAGAATTACTTTTGTTGAAGTTTTTAAATATATTTTTTAAATGAATATTAGTAGTTAGTAATTAATTAAAGGAAAAAAAAATTATTAGTGTTAGAGATGGAATTTTAGATCTCCTTCGTAAAATTCACTTGATGTCTCAACATTTATCCCAACTTACACACCACATTTGGAGACTAAATAAAAGAGTGTAACAAATTTACAAAATTATACTCATTATGTTGCGTTTTCTCATCAATTGGGTTGAATAGGTATTGAAACTGTTTTTGTTACTTTGTCTAAAAAAAAAAAATATAACATTAACTCCAATTTGCCAATAATTGAGGGAGGATCTTGGGGATTATTTTGAGCGTTACAATGAAGTTTGAAATTGTATATAGATAAAGTTAATTTTAAGTCTGACTAAAAGATGCTACTAATTGACTTGCTGAACAATTTTAGGAATTTCATATATCTTGTCAAAGATTGTAAGGCCAATTCATGATAATAAACCACATTTTTCTGTGAGTATGTCCACCACAAATTATGGTTGCTCATGCATTAACAAAGTCAACTACATTTTCGTTAAACTGTCGGTTTTGAGTTGTATTCCTACATGTATTGTGGATGTAATTGCCAGTGAAATGAAATGAGCTTCTTCCAATAAAAGAAATAAAATAAGTACAACTTTATTTAATGCTGAGTTCACAATACACAAAAGTTCAAACTCATATGATCCACACAGTACATTGCGTCGCATACTTCAAGTATTTACAACGGTCTTCATGGCAGAAGCAATATCTTCCCAATATGCTGACTGCTTTCCATAAGCCGGTGAGCTTCCGCAGCTTCTGAAAGAGGGAAAGAGTTGTAGACCACAGGCTTAACCTTTCCTTCCGCAATTGCAGGCCAAACATTCTTCGCCACTTCATTAATGATCACAGTTTTATTTTCAGGACTTCTACTACGCAAGCCAGCGGCTGCACATAATCCAACATACCATATTCACAAATGTTATATATATATATATATACCATACGCAGAAAACTAAACTTGAAGAGGAGGTATAATCCGAAATCTGTAATACCTTGTACGGTAAGACGCTTGCCAAGTAAAACACGAAGATCTACCTCAGTGGAAACACCACCTTGAATGCCGATAATAAAAAGCCTTCCATCAAAGTTTAAGCTATCAAGATTTCTTTAATAGTAGGATGCACCCATAACATCAAGAATAACATCGACACCTGCCACCGCATCAATGATAATATTACTTCATGCATCACTAAGCAATCAGTTAAAAAAATAAAGATATCAAGCAGTACTATATAGATCATGTAATGTTGTTGAATGCTGGAAATTTACATCATGCTTCCTAGAGATAATACCTTGACCACCAGTTTCTTCCTTTACCCTTGCAACAAAGTCCTCCGTTTTGTAATTGATACCAACATCAGCTCCAATACTCTTGCAAAAAGCTAGTTTCTCCTCACTACCTGCTAAGCAATATGTAATATAAATTTTCTGCAAGCATCACTTGGAATTTCAATATACAATATGGGGTAATAACTACATGAAATTGTGTCAGTTTCAATGGTAAGTTAAGGAGACAGCTAATCTCAACGTCTAAACACACGGAAACTGACTAAAAGTTCAATAAAATGAAAAGCAGTACTGAACCTGCGGTAACAAATACTCTTGATCCCCAGTACTTAGCTATCTGAATTGCAAATGTACCAATTCCACTTGAACCTCCATGAATCTGAGAATCAATGAAGTAATCACTAAGTGAGATCAAAAGCATGGCAAAATACCAAATAACCATATGCTTGGGGAGAGCAAATTATTGCATTTTCCTGAAATGTTATCAGTTGACTATTACAATCATATGACTTAATTACCAACAAGGTTTCCCCCTTTGATAGCCGGCTCATCATAAAAATAGTTGACCACACAGTACATGCAACTTCAGGAAAACTAGCAGCATCCTTCAGAGAAATCCCTGGTGGAACTGGCAGAACTTGTCCCTCAGGAACGGCTACTTTCTCAGCATATCCACCTCCAGCTAGCAGAGCACATACCTATGAAACAACACCTCATAATATTCACTCATAATCACAGAACAATGCTCTCACATAGCCCAAGCACTTATAGCGTAAGAGCTTATCAAAGAAATGCGTATGTGTAAGCTAATTTTGTAATCAAAGATAAAATAAAATAAAACTACTTTTATATAAGATATTATAAGCTGTTTCTATAAGCTCTCTTAAACAGTCTCACGAGTGTTTATGCAAGTAAATAAACTCAATAAAGTTAATCCAAATAGGCCCCTATTATTATAATAAAGATTGTAATTTTCCTAAATTTTAATATTTAAGCTGAGTCTCTAATTCAGATCAAAGGCATATGCTATGCTAGTTATAGATATGGAAAAATTAAAACTTTTTATAGACCCACAATTCAATTCACTAAAAAGAAAAAAACCATTTGGGAATAAATGGAATTTGGGTTGGAATAGCTATAAAATATACCTGATCGCCAATTTTCCACTTGGAAACGTTTTTGCCAACTGATTCAATAGTTCCAGAACATTCAAGACCTGGGTAAGGGCTAGCACCTATAGGGGAAGGGTAATAGCCTTTCCTCTGAAAGGTATCGGCTCCATTGAGGGCAGTGGCAAAGACTCGAATGAGAACTTCATGGTCTCTGAGTTGAGGATCTTCCACCTCTTGGAGCTGTAGCACTTCAGGTCCACCGGGTCTTGTTATTACAATAGCCTTCATTATTTCTTCTATTGATTTTTGTCATTTTTTATTTCATTATATTACCATCTTAGAGTTATATTTTAAGATTTTACCTTTTAATTAAGTAGTCTCAAATGTATTGTCAAACTTTCTTTCGTAAAGTTATTTTATATCCACCACCAATCACAAGTTACTACCATGCGTAACTTTTCTTTATAGCTGCATTATGATTAATTATTTGTATAAAATAATTTTACACTTAATGTGTATATCCTTTAATCTCTTTATCATAATTTATATTGGTCGTGTTTTCCTTGGGGTGCTGTCCTTACCAAACATTGTGTATAATATATTTTTTTTTTAAATAGTGTAATGTTTAATTTGAGCTTTAGCACATGCTGATCTATTTTTGAGTTGTATTCCTTCCTGTAGTGTGGATGTAATTGTTAGGGAAATGAAATGAGTTTTTCAATAAAAGAAAATAAGTTCTCCTAGGATGAAATTTGAAGTTAATAAATCATCTGCAAATTGACCCTTGTCCAGAAGCTACCTCACTTCTATGATCTTTTCATCAATAAGTTATCTGATCTTGAATTAAATTCTTGAACAAACATAGAATGGTTAGAATCCACCCGGGCCTCCACATTCTTGTTCAATTTTCCCTAGCCCTTTATTACCTTACATTGAAAATCTAATCAAATTTTCTTCTGTCACCATTTTTTGGTTTTCCTTTTGTTGTATAACCATGCACCATGTTTTCATTAAAGCATTAAAGAAGTTAAAATATGATCCCCAGTACACAATTCATAACACATAGCTATAATAGTAAACCACGACTTTATTTAATCCTGAGGTCACAACACACAAAAGTCCAAACTCAGATGATCAAACAGTACATTGTGTCGTGTACTTCAAGTATTTGCCACGGTTTTCACGGCAGAAGCAATATCTTCCCAATATGCTGACTGCTCTCCATAAGCCGGTGAGCCTCTGCAGCTTCCGAAAGAGGGAAAGATTTGTAGACCACAGGCTTAACCTTTCCTTCCGCAATTGCAGGCCAAACATTCTTCGCCACTTCATCAACGATCAAAGCTTTATTTTCTGGACTTCTACTACGCAAGCCAGCCCCTACACATAATCCACCATTTGACATTCACAAATGTTACGTATAATAACATAATCACTTAAGAAAATAACTTCCCATTTCAATAGTGGAAAAGCTGGTTGTCTAATGTTTCCTTGTACAAAACTTATTTTAAGGAAGAAACTCAAAAACATCGCTACAAAAGATTTGTCTACAGGAGTGATGATAAAAGGTTAGAATAAGACTTCTCCACATACAATATATCTCATATATTTCAAACAAACAAACAAAAACCCATCAGTTTGGTGGTTTGGAAAATGAACTTTGCGGTTGGAGACATAAGGTGATGTGCTTTCAAAACCTCTCACTAACATTGCTAACTATTTTAAGTTGTTGCATTCTTCTCCACTCCCAAAATCAAGTGAAACTTCATAAACTATGTTGTATTGTTTTAAGTTACTAATGTAAGTGTCTGGCTATTTACTTTTATTTCATCATCTTCCAACATATAAGACATCAAACCATGTATTTACATGTACAGGCATATATATACAAACTAAGACCCTGTTTATTTTGTGAAAACATTTTACGTTTTCATAAATGTTTTCATTTTCTAAAATGTGTGTTTATTTTACCTTGATAAGAGACTCTTGAAGTGAACCATTGTTATGGAGAGAAGATAAAATGCAAATTAATTAATATGCATTTCTGGAAATAATGAAAACAATTTTTTGACATTTTCATTGTTTTCTAGAATTATAGACAATTGTTCACTTAAAAAAATCTTTTACCTCCTTGTTAACAAATAAAATTTGCACAAATTATAGACAATGGAAAAAAAATGTTTTCGCAAAGTAAACAAGCCCTAAACTTGAAGAGGAGTATCTATTAGAAAAGGGTATAATCCAAAATCTATAATACCTTGTACAGTGAGACGCTTGCCAAGTAAAGCACGTAGATCTACCTCGGTAGAAACACCCCCTTGAAAGCCGATAATAAAAAGCCTTCCATCAAAATTTAAGCTATCAAGATTTCTTTGATAGTACGATGCTCCCATACAATCAAGAATAACATCGACACCTGCCACGACATCAATGATAATATTACATGAACCATCTCTAAGCAACTCATTAAAAAACAAAGATATCAAGTGGTACTATATAGATCATATAATGTTTCTAGAGGTAATACCTTGACCACCAGTTTCTTCCTTTACCCTTGCAACAAAGTCCTCGGTTTTGTAATTGATACCAACATCAGCTCCAATACTCTTGCAAAAAGCTAGTTTCTCCTCACTACCTGCCAAGTAATATTGAGAATAAAATTTCTGCAAACATAGCTTGGACTTTTCAATATAGAATATGGAAACTACTTGAAATAGTGTCAATTTCATCGAACAATTAAGTAGACAGCTAATCTTATCATCTAAACATACAGAACTAACTAAAAGTTCAATGAATGAAAAGCAATACTGAACCTGCGGTAACAAATACTCTTGATCCTCGGTACTTAGCTATCTGAATTGCAAATGTACCAATTCCACTTGAACCTCCATGAATCTGAGAATTAATAAAATTAACGCATCAACTATTAGGCTACACATAATAAAAGAGTTGAATATATTTTTACTAGTCTCTATAATTATCTTGAATTTTGTTTTTAGTATTTGTACTCACTTTTTGATACCTACAAATTTCAAACTACATGCTTTATGGAGTAGATGTTGGGACTAAAAATAAATAAAAAGTAAGGGACTAAAAACATAGTTAACCCATAATGTAATAGCCTAGGAAGATAATTATAATGTGAGATCAAAAGCATGGCAAGAATCAGTATTTAGTAGCAAAATGACCAAAAACCATTCTTGGAGAAAGCAGATTATTGCATTTTCCTGAAAAGTTACCAGTTGAGTATTACAATCATATGACTTACTTACCAACAAGGTTTCCCCGTGAGATAACCTGCTCATCATAAAAATAGTTGACCATACAGTACATGCAACCTCAGGAAAACTAGTAGCATCCTTCAGAGAAACCCCTGTTGGAACTCGAAGAACTTGTCCCTCAGGAACAGCTACTTTCTCAGCATATCCACCTCCAGCTAGAAGAGCACATACCTGTGAAACAACACCTCATAAGATTCATTCATAATCACAGAACAACACACTCACATAGGCCCAAGCACTTATGCTCTACAGGGTAAGTGCTTATCATAGAAATGCTTATTTATAAGCTAATTCTATAAAATAAAATCAAACTATTTTTATATAAACTATAAGTTGTTTTAATAGATTATCTAGTAGAGCTTATGAAAATAAGCTGAAATTAGCTAATAAACATCTCAAAAGTTGTTTTCATAAGCTCTCTCGAAGAGTCTCACAAGTGCTTATGCAAGTAAAGAAAGTCAAATAAGTTAACCCAAACAGGCCCCTATTCTCATAATAAAGATTTTAATTTTCCTAATTAGCGATAATCAAGTTGGGTCTCTAATTCAAATCAAAGGCATTTGGGAAAAAGTAGAATTTGGATTGAAAATTGAAATAGCTATAAAATATACCTGATCGCCAATTTTCCACTTGGAAACGTTTTTACCAAGGGATTCAATAGTTCCAGAACATTCAAGACCTGGGTAAGGACTAGCACCTTTAGGGGGAGGGTAAGAGCCTTTCCTCTGAAGGGTATCGGCTCTATTAAGGGCAGTAGCATGGACTCGGATGAGAACTTCATCGTCTCTGAGTTGAGGATCTTCAACCTCTTGCAGTTGTAACACTTCAGGTCCACCTGGTGTCGTTATTACAATAGCTTTCATCTTTCTTCTTCTTCTTTCAATTGTGGAACTGTTGCTTGTTTCACCACTTTGCTTCTTTTATCGCTCTCAAACACACTCTCAGAACAAAACAACAATCACCTCTTTAGAGGAGTGAAATGGTAGAATTGAAGTCACTATATTGCGACCTTCCATTCTTACACGCAAATGAAACTTGTCCTTTATTAGGATTTTTTTTTTGCTGCATACTGTTATTAGTAAATTTAGATATTTATATATTATCTATTGAAAAAAAAATCAAATTACAATGAAATGTTTTTATCTGTTTTGAAGTGATAAATAAACTGCACAAATTTTAAATGTTGTCAAATTTAACTTCCTCGATCATGTATAAAATACTTTAGATTTATGTAAAAAATTATAGAAATGATAAGTACAATATTTTAATTAATAATTAAATTTATACAATGTTATTGACTAGTTTAAGGTTAATGTATATAATTTTTTTTTTAAATATTAGAGTGGACGAATAGTGGTCCAATACAAAGTAAAAATAATTTTAAGATTCACCGAGTATTTACTATTTATTTTCAATAGCATTAACAAATATATATTTATTTATATATCAGAGATTATTGAATTATATAAATAAATATTTAATGCAAGTTAATGGATATTATAAACTTTGATTAAAATGATTAATTTTACAAATCATAAAGAATATTTTTATTGTATTTTTTTTAAAAAACAAATTAAATATAGTGCAACTTATTTTTGTGTGAATAATATAGAGCAACTTTGAATTACTTCTGTTATAATTAGAAGTGATTTTAGACACGTTAATTTTTAGTTGTTTTTGTTATCATTATTGTTACCAACTGTCAATTTTTTGTTGTCAATTTTTAGCAAACAATATTTTCAACCATAGCATTGGTAAGGTTCAAGTGAATTGATCTACTTTCTTTAATGCAGCGATGTATAATATTTGAAAAGACCGAAATAATTGTGTTTTCGTCTCATACCTCAAGGGAAGTTCCTAATTTAGTTCAAATCACTAACCAAGTTCCATCCATTAATATTGGTCATCTTAATAATTATTCTCATCATAGACCAACCAGTTGAGATTTCCATGGACCTCTCTTCCCTTAGTTCTTTTGAAGTCAATGCTGATGGCTACTTATGCCGTTGTTTGGACTGAATTTTAGGTGCTTAAACTTTGGAAAAGGTTTGCAAAGATGCAAAACATCAAATTCATCATTTTCTATTTAGATTTTTACTGATGGTAAATATAATTCATTTAGATTCTTCTTCTAATATGCATTTTCATTTTCTTCTTCACAAGATAATTTATCTTTTCTAACTTCCAAATTAGCTAATGACAATCACTCAAGTCAATAAATAAGTAAATATTTGAAAAGATTGATTTTTAAATAGTAATCCGTTGTCTCATTTGAATTTGTATTTTTAATAATACTTCACATAATAATAAAAGATCAACTTTATTACTCAAAAACAAGGGTTATATTATAGTTCAAAATTTAAGTTTGTAATGCTCTTTTTTTCCATGGAAAGCCAAATGTGTTCATCCATCCAGCCACTCTACAATCGATGATCTTCTCTGAAAAAATATTATATTGATCAATTTTTGTGATTTGTTAGTTTAGTCAGCACAACTATTTGATTATATAAGTTACTATTAGAATCCTTTATAAATTTATCTCACATATCCTACATTATTAAAAATTTGAAATGTCTCAGTGAATAAAAATATTTCAAGACACCAAATATCAGATTATTATTTTATTAATAATACCAAAAAAGTTTGGTAATAAAAAAATGAAAATTAAGATCGTAACTCATAATGTTCGTACAACAAACACCGCGCTATATATCTAACTCGAATGCATCATATTATTTGGGTCTGAAGATTAATTTTGTTTTTGTTGTTGTTCTGAGAGACACTTGAACTGGGTTGCTTTCTATCGAACCAGAGCGTAAACGACGAATATTCAAACCTACTAAACTATGCATATAACAAGAGAAAGCCTACTATAGTAACCTTCCAACGACGTCCTTAAAAGGTCCAAGAAAAGAAATAGCAACACTTTTATATCTACTTTGAAAAAACTAACAAGTGCTAAGAGGTCGTGTAAACCATTTTATACATCAAATTTTTGAACAAAACTTGGGTCACTAAGATTATAAAATCAGAAGACGACTCCACAATCACAAATTTACGTTAGTTCAGCACAATCCTAACACCACATATGCAAAATATTCCAAATACATCCAAAAAGAAGCAAATAAGTAGGTCACCCTACATTACTTAAAGGAAGAAAGTAATACCAAGACCGATAAACTTTAAGTCATCAAATTATTTTACAAATTTTGGTGAAACTGTTAACTAATGAGCAAATTATTAAACAATCAGTAAGCATGAAGAGTGAAATTATTGTCCAAAAGAAACAATTCAGTTGAAAGGGTAATGTGAACTTAATAATATGAAAATTTTCTTCAAGGAATTCTACTTCACCACCATAGACTTTAAGATCCAGAAGTCAAATTTTCCAAAGCAAAATATTTTGCAGAAAGCATGACAGAGAAAAGTACTAGACTAATAACATGGAAACATCACTAATTCGAACAAGAAATTAAACAACCTTCTTAAAATAAAGCAATCATAGTGACACTATCGTAACTAAATTGTAACCTACCAATGCATGTCAGATTACAAATTGTCAGCATCTGCTATATCAGCCAGGGATAACTGTAAAATTGTGAATCATCACACAAAGCACTGGGCAGAAAGAAAAAATAGTAATTAACACAAAAAATCACAAGCTGTTGACTAACAACACATAGTAAAACATAAAATGAAACAAACTTTCAAGAAACAAAGCAATCAAAGGCTAGTTAAGTGCAACTAGATATGAACCTAGAAGTGCTATATCAGCCAGGGATAACTGTTTAATTGTTAATCTCATCATCCAGCACATAATATATCATTCGGAACAAGAGAAGCCATAATCGATTGAAAACAAAACATCACTAACAGAAATAGTTGGTAGGTTTGAAACTAGTATAATAATATATTGAAAAATACATATATTTATTTTACACACAAAATACTATATATTTAGGTTCAAATAAGAATCCCAAAAACAAATCTTATATGCAACAGAATAAAATAGATTACTAAATTGCAACTTAATATGAGCCTACCAGTACATGTCAGATAACAAATTTTCAGCACCTGCTACATCAGACAGGGATAACTGTTAAAATGATAATCTCATCATCCATAGCACTGAGCAGACAGACGGAGACAATAACAATAAAAAATGGGAGTATAAACACTATGAATTGTAAACCAGTATACTATAACTTAATTTCCACCAATAAAGGAGACAATTACCATTGACATTGGACATACAAAACATTGTCATCATCGTTGGTCAGCAGACTATGGGGATCCTAACACGTGATCTAGAACATAACTTCCCACAGTTTAAAACTCATAAAAAGATTTAAACATTAGAGTTTTACACCATGATTTCACTATGAATAGCTAATAAGGGCAATAAAGACAGCACACTATTATTAACGCAAACACATCACTGGAATATTATTGAAACTAGCGAATTAATTAATAAGCGCTAACAAATTGAAGTCATAATCAAAAGCTAATAGATATATCAAAAAGTTTAATTAACATGAAAACGCGCTGAAATAAACCAAAATCAATAGTCAAATAGAACAAGCTCTCAAATTAAGATATAATCTTTCTCTAATACCAAAATTAAAAACATAAACAAGAGATAGAGAGACTAATCAATGGTCTGCATAATATCCTCAGGAGCGAATTTGGTTCCCTTCTCCTTATCAGCAGCAGCACGTCCCTTAGCCTTACGATCAAGAAGCGACTTACGATCCTTATCGAGTCTGAGCTTAGTGATAACGACCTTGGAGGGGTTAACACCGACGTTAACGGTGGAACCGTTAACTTTCTCACGAGTGATACGCTCAATGTGGATCACCCACTTGCGACGGTAAACCTGTGTAACCTTACCTTCACGGCCTTTGTAGGTACCACGAACAACCTGAACTTCATCGTCTTTCCTGACTGGCATGGAGCGGACGTTGTATTTGGATCGGAGGTCTGATGAGAGAGGTGCGCTCATGAGAACACGGCGGACGCTTGATGGCGCCGTGAAGTGAGCCTTGCGGCTCTTGCGGCGGCTGCTTGACACTCGCGGGTTGAACTTCATTTTCTCTCTCTTTTTTTTCTCTCACTCACAGTTGCCGCTGCTAGTGTTCTCTAGGGTTTCTTTTATTCTCTCTTTCTTCAATTTATTGTGTTTGGGTTTCGCTAACTAGGGTTTTGTTTTTAGTGGGCTTATGGATTTTTATTGGCCCAAACTATTATGGCCCGGGAGAAAGACTAAAAATATAAAATACTACTATTTTTTATTTTTAATTAAACTTCTTTTTTAATAATTCAATTTTTCTAAACTTGTTTTATAAGTTGTCCAGTTGTGGTGTTATGAAGCACATGACTATGTAGAAAGTTATAGTGTATAAAATTTTTATAGTTATTATATCTGGATAAAATACTACGTCATGACTTTTTTCGATAGAAATAATTCAAATTACAAAAGTTTTATACAATAATTTAAAAGAAATCAATTATTTGGTTGAGTAAAGAATAATAAAGTAGTTTAAATTAATAATAAATTAGAAAAGAAAAATTTACACAAAAAACATGATGGGTTACCCATGTTTTTATTGCGCGGTAGTTTTTTCATAAAATTCATGACTAAAAATAAAAATAATTTTAGATTAATTTTTTTTGCATATTATACTGCAAGATATTCATCTAAAAAATAATTTTATAAGTGGTAGTGTGTACTCTTAATTATTTTGCTGCATAAATAATTTAAGCAATTGTTATGGAGACCACATACTTATCATTAACGCTACCACAAATTAAACGTGTTGCTTGCAATTGCATATATAAGAATAACAGTGTACCATAAGCAAAGAATTCCAATATCTCAAAACTCAAATTATATGTTCCCTTTTACTCAACACCTATCACATAATCACTTTATTTTATCACGTCTCTGATATCTTGTATATATACCAGAATATACCATCTCAATGATAGTTAGGTCAATTTGAAGATACTTTAATTTAATAAACAAATAGGTTTTTCAATCTTGTACTCAATGAAAACCCCTTAACGTCTTCTTTAAAGCTAATAATCTTGTTATACTATAAAGGACTCTATATATGTAATGTACCCATCACAATAAAAACATATAAGGTGATTGGAAAAAAAATTAAATATGACAACATTTAAAGTTTTGCGGTTGTCTCTTCCATTAGGATTTTTCTTGTTCTTAAGTTCTGTTTTCATCACAGTACCTGGTGTCAATGCCTGGAGCAAAGAGGGTCATGAGATGACATGTCAAATTGCACAGGTAAATTTTGGATCAATAGAAACATAGGGAGTAAGTGACTATGATGTTGATTATGAATTAGTATATTGTCTAATTCGAAACTATGATATAGTTTAATTTTGATATACTGTCCACTGAAAATAAATTATATGCGTATTTTTAAAAGTAGTTACAGTTAAAATCAAATATTTTTTATCATTGACAATTTATAAAAACTTTATATTGACAAATTAACTATATATTGAGAATTTGTGTATATGATTGATAGGCCCTTTTAAAGCCTGAGGCATCAGAAGCAGTTCACCAGTTGCTACCTCCCTATGTGAATGGTAACTTATCAGCTCTATGTGTATGGCCTGATCAAATTAGGCACTGGTACAAATATAGATGGACAAGTCCACTTCATTTTATTGACACACCAGATGATAAATGTGGTTTTCAATATTCAAGTAAGCTTTATTTTTTGTCTTGTGCTCTTATAAAATCTCAATATTTTATTAATGCAATAATTTTTGTATGTGTTAACATAGGGGACTGCCATGAGGACATGTGTGTTGCAGGAGCTATTAAAAATTTTACTTCTCAACTTTCTCATTACAAAGAGGGAACATCTGATCGTAGATGTAAGGGACTCAAGTCTATGATATTTTTTTTCAGAATTTTTTATAATTATTTTAGTTCATAAATTTGTAACTTGATGTATTGCAGATAATATGACTGAGGCATTATTGTTCTTGGCGCACTTCACAGGAGATATTCACCAGGTTTGTGTAAAGCTCTTTCAAAATTCTTCAAAGCCATTTGAATTTGTTTATTTGAGTTTATCTATAAATATAAACACTTATTATAATATAATATAAAAACAATTTAACTTTATTTTATATTTTTGTTATGGAAATAGTTTATACACAATTATTTGGACAAATACTTATTGGAGACTCTGGTTTTTTCAGCCAATGCACGTTGGATTCACCTCAGATAAAGGTGGAAACTCAATAGACCTACGCTGGTACAGGCACAAATCTAATCTGCATCATGTAAGCTCCAATTTTCCATATATATCAAAAAGTAAAACAAGACCACTTTCATTTATTTACAAAAAAATTCTTCATGTGACAACTTTTTTTATGATTATATATAATAAGGTGTGGGACAGAGAAATTATTCTCACATCATTATCAGATTACTATGACAAAGATGTGACACTCCTTCTCCAAGACATTGAGAAGAACTATACCAATGTAAGATTAATTAAACTTTTGTGTCACTCTTTTCTAGCTTTTATTGAACACATATAATATATTATTTGATTGAAATATGATTCCAAATGAAATCAATAAACTAGTTACTTATTGTATGCAGGGAATCTGGTCAGATGATGTTGCTTCTTGGGAAAATTGCAATGATATATCTCGTTGTGTAAATAAGTAAGAACTTCTTATCTTCCACTTTCAAATATTCCATCGATATATAATTTGTCTCTTGTATTTAATTATGTTTTTAGATTTGTCATATTGGATGTGGTTGTTTTGGACTAATAATGTAGTTGGGCAAAAGAGAGCATACAAATAGCTTGCAAATGGGGTTATCAAGGAGTTGAATCTGGAATGACTTTGGCAGGTAAATTTACTTTAGTTACTACATAAGCCAGCAATATTAGCTTTTAGGTACAACTGATTTTGAGGCTGAAATCAATTTTAAACCACTTTTTGGTAGGCCTAAAATTAATTTTGAAATATATAATTGTTTTTTAGTATAATTGAATATGTCACTATAATTGATTTTGATTTGAAATTGTATTGTGTGGTTTTTGCAGAAGAATACTTCGATTCAAGGATGCCATATGTGATGAAACGAATTGCTCAAGGTGGAATTCGCTTAGCAATGATTCTGAACCAAGTATTTGGAGACTCAGATGAAGGATTTGTAACTCCAACTTAAGCAGACCCATCAACATGTACAGTGACCACAAAACTAGTTGTTCGAATTTGTTAATGACCATTGACAATAGAGTACAACCCCATTTATCTCTAAACTAATGATTAATTATTAATGCATGTTTGAATTTTTTTTTGTTGCTCATGTTATTATCGGTTGTATTTATAACTTTGACCAAATTAATTTTTCGTGTAAGTAATTACTTTCTTATATTAAGTGATTCATTTAGAATATTTATTTATTGTATATTATTTATCTCTTTATATTATTAATAAAATATTATTTTTTTATTAATATACTTTTACTTATTGTATTTTAAATTATTTAATAATAACTATTATTAATAAAAATATTTTAATAAATAAAATTCATTTTATTTTTAAAATCAACTAATATATTTTTTTTTAATATTTGTGTCCAATTCAAGTTAATAGAATTTTTGTGGTGCAGTGCTTTTAGAGCATCTCCGTGAAATCAAAATGAGTTTATTAAATAGAGTTCATTGTGTCATATTCATTTTTACTATAACCAAATATGGAATAAGATCCATTAACGCTAATATATTTATTATTATTAATAAATAAATAAAATAACGCTAATTTTATTATTATTAAATTATGAAAATATTTTTTTTTTGGAGTACAGTTAGAGGAACTCATTTGACTACCGCTGAAAATACTTTAACAATTTCGAATGTTTTAGAAAAGTTATTTTCTTCTACCAATAATCTAATGGGTGATAATTATGGATGAAAATAAGTTAGGTCGTCCATGAGGGACTATGGCCTGACCCATTTAATAAAAAGATTAGGCTCAAACTATTTTTAAAACCTATTTATTTAAATAGGTCAATTTCAAACTTATAAAAAAAGTCTATTAGACCTGACAGATCGGACTATATATATATATATATTATTTTATTATTTATTATCACTCAATAATCATTCAATATTTCAGTAGTCGTTCTATATATGTTTAAGAGATAATATTTGGTGTGTTTGTTTCATAACAAAAAATATATTATTTGAAACTAAAAATTATTTTTTAAGCTTTAAAGGATATTTGTTTCAAAAAAGTTTATAATTATTTTGTTAGAAAAAATATTTTTTTCTAATATATATAGATATGTACATTGATATTAAGAGAATTATATGGTATTAATAAAACATTTAAATGTTTTAGTGTGAATAACACTTTTAAATAGATTTCCAGACCATTAAAAATGTCGGTATGACTTATTTCCATTCTAGTAATAATATGTCGGCAATCTACAATAGCATTTATGTAGCATGAATTGTTTTACTTATTGCATATTAAACCTTATTTTAATTTACAACTTTTTTGAAATTATTAATTGTTTTTATTTAAATTATATAATTAAATTTAAAATATTAATTAATTAATTAAAAACTAATGTGATCTTATTTTTCTATTATTATTATTTTCGTGTTTCTTTTAAAATATCTTATTCTCTCTTTTTTTTTTTTTATAATGATTGTCTTTTCACTAAATGAATTAGTATCCCTTATATTTATTGAAATTTCTTTGACATCATTGATTTGTATATTTGAAGTTTCTCATGTTCCAAATAGTCCTCCATCATTTTGTATCGTTTCATAAATGTTTATTTTATGTTTTGTGAGCAAGGTTTCTTCAATTTATGGTTTGGTTGAAATTTTGTCAAGTGATTTTATCAGTAGGTTTCTTTGAAATTTGGAATATGGTTTTGTGTGTGGGATCAAAGTCATAAATTGTGACTTTTACATATTCTAGACACACACTAGACCATATTTTTGTACCAAAGATTTGTACTACAACTCTTCTTAAAACGTGTCCTCCAACATCATTTACTTATTAAAGTCATGTTAAACTTTTTCACATATCTCACACCCAACCCACATTCTCTATACATACAGTCCACCATTTAACTCAATTTTCCCTTTTGCTTCCTCATTACCACCCAAAAAAATTATTTAAATAGAGATTTAATTTTAGATATAGTAGTGGGAGTTCTGAAAAAAGCAATAACGGTTTTGAATGAGAGTAATTAAACGTAGAACACGATGATGATATTGGTTTCATGCTTGAAGAAATAATTTGAAATGAAACAACACAATAATGTGCTTGCGCGAAAGATCATCATCGTGATATAATGTAATGGTTAAAGGGAATCATACGAGGCACAACAAAGGCAGGCAGACACGTGGTGGTGGGTGGGGTATCTCTAATTTCCGACATAAATTGTTATCCTTCCCATCTTCTTACAGTCCTACTTTCACTTTTACAAGGTTTAACAATTTCCTAAAAACAAAAAAGGTTTAACAATTTCCTCCTCTAAAAATACAATTCCAACCATTCTTTATTGTATTACTGAATGAATAAATTAATATTTAATTGGTTAGAGTGTTTGTTCCCGTTGAAACTTAGATTTACTGAAAATGATTGAAGATCTTACCGTAGTTTTAAATTAACGAAAATAATTAACTATTTTTTAATCGATGAAATTTTAATGTCTAAGAAATTTCAAATATTATATGAGAATTATTTTTAAAATTTAAGTTAAATCTAACTTAATCTTATAAAATATGTAAGTTATGAGATGATTTGGTGGAGTTTGAATGATAAGAAGATTGTATGTTTAACTTATCTCTTTAATAAAATTAATAATTAATTATTAATATTGATTAATTAAAAAAAAGTGTTGATATTCATATAATGTCTGTGTATATTTTTTTAAACTAACCTCAAATTGTTGATTGAGTAACCGATTAAAGAGTTATTTTATATAAAAAAATTTATAGATTTTTTTTTACTAAGTAACTAGAATCACAATAAATTATGATCATAGTAAATCTATAAAAACTACAATTTATAATTTTTAAAAATTACGACGGCTCATGTAATTATATTGTGATATCAAATATAAAATAATAATTCATTCACTATTTATAAATATATTTTAAAATATATGTTATGACATGTATAAGTGATCTTAACATAACATATCACAAAAGTTTAACGAATATTGGTGGTCAATTCAAAAAAAAAAATGTCGGAATTCGTTAAAATAAAATGTCAGAATTATTTATAATTTTAAAATACAATAAAATAAAATTAAAAACACCAGACAATTATATTGAGTGTTATTATTACTGATTAACTTTTGTCCTTTTATATGTTGTCACCGCTAGTCTTTTTCAAATTTATCCAGTCGTGGCAAGAGACTGACATTGAAACTGGAATTGAATCTTTTCATTGCTACGCGCCATCTCTCCTGAAATTATTATTCATCAAAACCAATCATTATAAATTCCACGCCACATTATCTTATTCGGATTTCTTCATACACACCAATAGCACAGTTAAATAATTTTATTAATGTTAATCTTTTTATTAGTACGAATGTTTATATAAATTATTTTATACATATTATAAACTTGAAGCTCTTGGTTATTTTGAACCGATGCATCATACCCTTTTTCTTAAATTTGTTTTTACAAAGAAAATATAGACAGGCCCACACAATTTGAACATTGATTGATTAAGCATTCAATTTTGATGTATCATTGTTGCCATAGCAATGATTGAATAGGGCATACCATTCCTGCTCTCAAAACTCACTACTTAAAATCAAAAGTAAATGACGACCGTTCATTTATCATATATGTCCCACACAAGATTGATCAAACGGTGAAAAACCGTTTCAATGCATTGCATTCCCTTCCTTTCGGCTACTTTTGTGACCCACCCACCATTGGAACGACACACTCACTCATTCTGCGTGACTCTGCTGCAACGCTCAAAGCAAGTAGTGAAATACTACTAATTTCCCCTTTTTCTTTTTCTCCTCAAACAAAGTAAAGAAAGAGTCAATATATAACATCATTATGGTTTCTCGTACCCACGTTATTACTGTTTTATATATATATATATATATATATATACCCACTCACTCACTCTTGGAGACAAGACAATGGGAAACAACATCAATACCGAGTTCCAATGTTACAAAATACAAATATTAAACCAACACATCTTATAGAGTGACCACAATCACTTTCAACTCATCTTCTTCTAACCTCATTTTCTCTCATTCCATCCTTATTACTTTCTTACCTATATTTCAAGGTAATTTTTTCATTTCATTGAGTTGCAATTTTTGTTTTCAACTGCCTTTTGTGTTTCTCACTTTCTTTGCTACAAATCCTAAGTTTGTAATTTTTGTTATCTTAGCTAAACAAACTTTCATTTTCATTTTTGTTATTTTGTATATGCTTTAGTTGCTGAATTAGGCCCTCTTTGGATAAACAGAATATTTAACCGCTGAAAATCGTGTATAAATATGTTATAAACGGTTTCTATAAGTTCTCCCAAGTAGTTTTATAAATGTTTATGTAAGTAGATAAACCCAAATAGGCAATTGAAAATAGCCCTTAATACTACTATACATAAATCAATGAAATTAATTACACATTTTCACAACTAACTACGATGGTATCCTAAAGTTTTGATTTTTTGTGGATATAAGGTAATATTGATGGAGGAGAGACCAGAGACAGAACTGATATCAATACCAGCAACACCAAGAGTGTCAACACCAGAGATACTGACACCATCAGGGCAAAGATCACCAAGACAAGGATCAAAAGAAGCTAAATCATCAAATGCATGGACTCCAACATCTTTCATATCACCAAGGTTTTTGAGTCCAATAGGGACACCAATGAAAAGGGTTCTCATAAACATGAAGGGTTACTTGGAGGAAGTTGGTCACCTTACAAAGCTCAACCCTCAAGATGCATGGCTTCCTATAACTGAGTCTCGCAATGGAAATGCTCACTACTCTACTTTTCATAACCTTAATGCTGGTGTTGGATTCCAAGCCCTTGTTTTGCCTGTTGCTTTTGCTTATCTTGGATGGTAATAATTGTCTTAAATTGTCTATTTTTTATACCCTTCTACTATAAATCACGTGTTTTAAGCTGTATAGCACCGAGACTTTATATTGGACTCTTCATATTGAAGACGTGTCTGGTTTTTTGGATGGAAACATGTAGTTACATTCAATTTCTTCCATTTTTCAAATTAGTATCGGTGTCAATGTGTCGGTGTTGTGTCCGATGTCTATATCAATGATTTATAGGTTTGAAATCCTAAAGGTTAGGAAATTTTGTTTTGATTTTCAAGTCTTGGAGGGCAATCCTACCATTTTATTTTATTTTCTCAGCTAATCATACCTATATCTTGAGAAATGTCTTGAAAAATTGACTATAGATATGAGCACAGTGACTGTGGACAATTAATTAAAAGCTCGAACTATATTAAAAGAACTTCAACAAGAATTTAAATGCACTTTTATTATTGTATCTTGTGTTTTTAATTAGTGGTGCTAATAGCAGACATTTTCTAGGAAAAAAATCTTCATTTGCTGTCATTTACTAGACATAAAAGGAAGGGATTTTGAAATGTGGGGCAAGCTTTCCACAAGCATGCGTTAGTGGAAAGAAATGAGGAAGAAGTGTTGTTAATTTGTCTCTTTATCTTTTGAGTTTTCTAAAGCTAAATTAGCTCTTTGCTTTAAGCAACTTTTTTAATTCTGTCCATATGTTCTCTTTTTGTAATTGGTTGAGGGGCCCTTGTGTTGGCCATAAAACTGTTTATAGTGGTTACAAGTATATCTTTTGTTCATAATTTCTAATACTATTCTAGTTGCACCTTTTATGCTAGTTATTTTTGACTTGTATCAACTTATTTAAGCTTATCTACTCACGTAGCTATTTGTGACACTGTTTGAATTATATGCAAATAATTTGAATTCATTTTTTATCTTTTGTCATACAAGTAACTTATAATAAACACTTATATGGTAAGCATTTATGCTATGAGTGCTTAATTAAGCTATTTATTCAAACATGAGCTATGTTACTATTTCTTGATGTCCAATTGAGCTGATTAGAGAAGATAGTATGAATTGATGGGGGTATGAAAAGCATTTCAATCTCATCCTCCCACTAAGTAATGTTTTTTTCAATTTATTTGCAGGAGTTGGGGAATTATTTCCTTAACTGTGGCATACTGTTGGCAACTTTACACCTTATGGATTTTGGTTCAGCTGCATGAAGCAGTTCCAGGTAAAAGGTACAACAGATATGTGGAGCTAGCACAAGCAGCATTTGGTAAGTTTTTTTGCTTGCTTGCCATCAATTACTTTTGTTCTAGTTAGTTGATATCCCATTGTCATACAACTTACTTAATTAATGATGTAAAAATAATACTTTGAGACATATATATCATATAAAATTGATTCTTACATGGCTCAAATTAAAAACATGTTGGTTGCTCAGATTCAATTGGAAATTCAGACACAGAGATCTGTCCTCAAACTGGCATTGTATGAAATGATATAAAAATAATATGGCATGGTATCTTTGTGATCATTAAGTATGACACATAGTCATAGTTTACTGATAAGTGGATAGGTCACTCGTATTCAAACTAGACCTTAGTATTTAAACACAAGATGCACTTTGTAACCTTAACCTTGAATGGAAATAGAATGATACTACAGCCGCTTTACAGTTGAAGATGTAAGCACAATTGGCCGAACTTCGTGAACAAATCCCACGTGTTCTTTGTTTGCATTTTGTCTTATCTTTTTTTTTTTTTTGAACCGAGGTTGCTGTTCTAACAGTGCTGTACTAATGTTAGGTTTATATTATTCTACCTTGTATTGCAGGGGAAAGATTAGGAGTATGGCTTGCACTTTTCCCAACTGTTTATTTATCAGCAGGAACTGCAACAGCTTTGATTCTCATTGGAGGAGAAACCATGAAACTGTTCTTCCAAATAGTTTGTGGTCCAACATGTACCTCAAATCCATTAACCACAGTGGAATGGTACCTTGTTTTCACTTCTCTATCCATTGTCCTTTCTCAACTTCCAAACCTCAATTCAATTGCAGGACTCTCACTAGTAGGTGCTGTTACAGCCATTACTTATTCCACCATGGTTTGGGTACTTTCTGTGAGCCAACAAAGGCCACCTTCTATCTCTTATGAACCCTTATCGCTCGCATCGCCTTCCTCTTCATTATTTCTCGCGTTGAATGCACTTGGAATTGTAGCCTTTTCTTTCAGAGGACATAATTTGGTTCTTGAAATTCAGGTACCAATGAAATGATCTTCTAAGAAACTGTTATAGTTTTGCCTTAAAATTTAAGTATATTGAAGATATGCACTTTGTTTTTTCATTCAGGCCACAATGCCTTCAACATTTAAGCACCCGGCTCGCGTGCCAATGTGGAAAGGAGCCAAGGTTGCTTATTTCTTCATTGCAATGTGCCTATTCCCTATTGCCATTGGAGGCTTCTGGGCCTATGGGAACCAAGTAAGTAAACTCAACACTAGATTGAAATGATATAGATTATAGAAAAAGGTACAACTAGTGGATACTCTATGTAGATGTAGAGTTGTTTTTGTTTTATTACCAAACACTTTAAATTAAATCTTCTTACTTATCTGCTCTCCGCTATTAACTAGTTTATCTATCACCTGCTACTTTTTACCAAGCAGAGCCTGTAGTTAGTATTATTACGATGTTGGTTTTATGTAATAGTTATATATCAAATAATTGTGATGCAGCATTCATAATTTTTGTATTATGGTTTTTGTAACAGATGCCTTCTGGAGGGATTCTGACAGCTCTATATGCATTTCACAGTCATGACATCTCAAGAGGAATTCTAGCCTTAACATTCCTTCTTGTAGTATTCAGCTGTTTAAGCAGTTTCCAGATATACTCAATGCCAGCTTTTGACAGTTTTGAAGCTGGTTACACAAGTAGAACAAACCGGCCTTGTTCTATATGGGTTAGATCAGGTTTCAGAGTTTTCTTTGGATTTGTCTCTTTCTTCATTGGAGTTGCACTTCCTTTTCTCTCAAGTCTTGCTGGTTTGTTAGGAGGACTCACTCTTCCAGTAACATTTGCATATCCATGTTTCATGTGGGTTCTTATTAAGCAGCCAACAAAATATAGCTTCAGTTGGTATTTTAATTGGATTCTTGGTTGGTTGGGAGTTGCTTTTAGTTTGGCTTTTTCAATTGGTGGAATTTGGAGCATGGTCAATGATGGACTCAAGTTGAAATTCTTCAAGCCCAATTAATTTAATTTATGTTTTTTTTTTCATTATGTCATGCAAATGTGGATGGTTTGAATTGATGCACTTTATTATAGTTTCACAGAACGAATGGTCTAAAATTTAGTGCATGCTTTATCTTTGGTGGAAGATTTGGTTCTATTATGAGAAGTAAAGTGGAAAGTATAAGTTTGAGACAGAGCTAAACTTCACCATTCCTTTTGATGCTCTTCAATTTCTATTATCTTTTAGTGCTATAGCCTATAGTTTTGAAGCTTGTTATGTTTATAATGTAAAATAATGATTGTATGTTTGTATTCATAATTGTTGAGTGTTACCTCTAGAACCCCCAACTCTCCAAAAGAAAGTATTGGAAAATGTGGAAAACAACATTTCATTTTTTACTTTCCAATTTTCCCTTATTTTTTTCTTTCCAAAATGGTCCCCTATTTTAAAAAAGTCATATATTAATATAGTCCTTTTTAACACAATTTATTTTTTTATAGTTAGATTCTCATTATAAATTTGAAGAATTGAGAGATCTTTAATTCGATATAAGACTCTTACATATAGATATTCTTGAGGCAATTAATTGTATTGTACTTACTTTTTTAATAAATTTTAAATGGACAATATTACGTTGACATTAAAAATTGGAGATAAAACCTTTAAATTCAAATTCATAATTGGAAAGCATATAAAAAAGAGAACTAAACACTCACTTTTATCTTTGAAAGTAAAACCTGTTATCATGATGGTCATTAAATTAGTATTAAAAGTTTAATTACTCAATTAATTATTCATTAGTCAACGTAGTCCCCGACGTTGGAGAGAGAGAGAAAACAAGTTTGGTCAATGACACAAACATATCAACATTTCTATGTTTAGAAATCATGTTTGTCTCTCACAATAGTTAGTCCAAATATGCACAATATCTTCATTGAAACGAAAAGGAAAGAAAAGAAATGCACACTCTGAGTGCTTTCTTTGACTACTCAATTTCAGATGTAGACCTTTCATACTTTTGTTTGTTAGTAACAGGGAAGGGGAATAAAATATCACGATTCACAAATAAATTAAGAAAAGCATCTCTTCAAAAATGGGTAGATGTATTAATATAATGAAATCAAATATTCCAGTAGGAGCATAGCTTCATTAGACCATGATGACATCACCATTATTCCCCCTCTCATCAACGCACTATAGTTTTTTTATTTTATTTTTTATTTTATTTTATAGGACCCTTTGGCACACCTCTAATATTTATTGAAAATATATATTTTTTTTTGTAATAGTGGTTTTTGTTTTCTTTAAATTTTAAATTTTACTATAATTGAAGTAAATGTTCTTTAACCTAATATTAAAAAAATTAAAATAAAAAAGTAGTCTTAAATTCACATTTATGGATTCAAATTGTGTCTTGTGAGATATTTTTCACGACATCCTGTCACATTATTTCAATCATTCGATTAAAATTAATTATTTTATTAAAAAAAATTATATTAAAATTAACACTACTTCATTTTAATTGAATGATTAAAATGCACATGTATTGCATTTAGTGTAATTGAATGTAATTTAAATTCAACTTGATAGACCTACAGCAGAAAGAAAAAAAGAATTTAAAGGACCTGAATTTAATTTTATTATACACAAAATGAATAAATAATAATAATGAAAAAAAATAAAGTAATTAAATTTAAATAATTACGAATTTTAATTAAAAATAAATTCTTCAAAAAATTTTGAATATAAATTTGAATTGAAACAATAATTTACATTTTTAAAGTTAAAAGGGTTAAAACCAAAATAATAATAGTAATAAAAATAAATAGTGATACACTCACTAGGGTAAGCAAGTCCTACGGTCTCATTATCATCATTGCTCTGCTCCCATTTTTTTTTCCTTCTCTCCCTTTCATTTTCAAAGTGATGATAAAGAAAAAGAAAATCAGTAGTAATAATTGATTAGTCCAAGAGTGAAAGAGAGATTGGTGAATTTGTTGTGTACACAAACATAACATTAAAGATGTCTTTATATTGTTCCATCTCCGCCACAATAATCCCACGTAGTAATATGTTGTTGTTGGGGCAAACAAGCAGATACAACAACAATGATGCATTCACACTCACCCACGTTTCAGAACAACCACAACCACTTGTACGAGGTTCCTGTTCCATCTCACTTTCACTTCCCTACAACAACTTCTCAAGGAGCCACATTGCTTTTCTATCAAAATTCGACCAAACTTGTTCTTCCTCTGTCATGGAGGAAGAGGAGGATCATAAAAAAATGAGTCTTTTATCCAAAAAAGAGTATTCCACGGAATTGGATGTTGCTGTTAGAGCAGTGCAGATGGCTTCTTCTCTTTGTCAGAGAGTACAGGACACTTTGATTTCAAACACCAATCATCAGGTTGAATCCAAGGATGATAATTCTCCTGTTACTGTTGCTGGTGAGTCTTTTTCCTCAACTGGGTCATTTCATAAACCTCTTCTTTCTCTTAATTCTCTGTTTTTGCTATGAATTCATGTTGTAGGTAGTTTAGTTTTTGTTTGTGTATCCAAAAAAACACATCTTTTTCAATTTTGGAACATGGGTTTATTTGGATGTTTGCATTGGAATTGGATATTATATTGTCTTGCAGCAACTTTGGAGTAATGGAGGTTTGTGTAGGGAACTTGATAAAGTTGTTAATTGACAAAACCCCAGTCAAATATGCCTTAG
Organism: Cicer judaicum; assembly: GCA_037974835.1. NCBI lineage: Eukaryota > Viridiplantae > Streptophyta > Magnoliopsida > Fabales > Fabaceae > Cicer > Cicer judaicum. The sequence continues at coordinate 13,117,214 of JBBPBS010001075.1, read as the reverse complement.
AAAAGTTGTTAATTGGAGACTTCACAAATTAGTTATGACTTTGCCTATGTTTCCATTTTAATAGGCAAATGTTAGTGTGTTAGTGAGTGAATTAGTAGGTTATGTTAGTTTGAACTGTAGACCTCTTTCGGTGTCTCTTAACTCACCAACCGAGCTACCTGCTTGTGACATAAGTCCATGAGAAGCATGTAAACCTTGTTTTATACAAAATGACATATCCAAACCAATATATATATCCTAAATTGGTTTAAAGTCAAGACAAAATCAATGGTGTTGAAAGTGAGACTCTATGGCAATAGAGTAATATACTTCATTGCAACCAAAAGTGTGTGAAATTTGATAAATTCGTAGTAGTATTCTTTATTTTGTGCCTTGATTTCAAATAAGGAAACAATGAGCACGACATAAGTATAATGAAAACTTTGTGAAGTCCATATATGGCCTCATCAGCTGATTTACCCTAGAGTTTTTATCTTTTTTTTTCATATTTATTCACCTTGCTCTGTGTCCTTTCATAATCACTTTGCAAGATTTATACAGTGATTTCGATGGCTTTATCTTGTTTCATGAGCAAAACTACTCTTAGCTGAACTGAATTGTTACATGGAAATATTATTGTCTCAACTTTGGTTGCATCATTCAAATACATAGATATATTGACTTCAGTCTTCAGTGTTGTCATGGCAGAAGGCCAAAAATCCACCACATAAACACGTCATTGCGGCCTATAGCACCGCCATGGCAGCCATCCCTTCACAAATTGACTATAGCAGTTGTCAACAAATCCACCACGCCGTTACACCATGGCGGCGTCATGGCCGCTATTTAATAACACTATTTGACCTTCTCTTGAGTTACTCATATCTCTCTTGCCCTCCTTGGAAAGAAGGAAAGAAAAATCTGAAAAGTGGAAACTCACTCGTTTTATCTTTTTTGCTGACAATATAAGAAATTCTAAAGACCATATACCGTTTTATCAAAGGAGGACTTAGTGCCTTTCTACTTTTAAAAGAATACAAGTTTTCCAAAAGATTGAGAAATATTATTCTCTAATTTAAGTTTAGACCTTTCCAGTGGTCATTTTACATTTCCAACTTTAGATGCCTGCTACTAGTATTGAATTGAGTAAGGTGCAATCATAATTGAAATCATGATCTTCTCAATTATTTTATTACATACCATAATCTCCCATCTCATTGAAAAGTTTCAATGTATGATCATGTTTTAATAGTAGTCTTCATTATGGTATTTGAATAGATTGGAGTGTCCAAGCAGTTGTCAGCTGGATATTGTCCGAGAGTCTAGGAACCGAAAATATATCGATCGTAGCTGAAGAAGATGTTCAAACACTTTCCAAGGATAACTGTTCTGAACTATTACAGTCTGTGGTTAAAACTGTAAATGAATGCCTAGCTGAAGCGCCTCGATTCGGAATTCAGAAGCCAAAATCATCTCTTGGGACTTCAGAAGTTCTCGATATCATTAGTCGTTGTAACTCAACCGGAGGTCCTTTTGGAAGATTTTGGGTACTAGATCCTGTTGATGGCACATTGGGATTCGTGCGTGGTGATCAATATGCTGTAGCTTTAGCACTTGTAGAGAATGGAGAAGTAGTGCTTGGTGTTCTTGGCTGTCCTAATTACCCAATGAGGAAGGAATGGTTAAGTTATCAACACCGATATCATAGGATTGTATCGAAGTTGACTCCTCCAACTTCGGAAAGTTGGAACAAAGGTTGTGTTCTGTATGCTAAAAAGGGTAGTGGAAAGGCTTGGATGCAGCCACTGCTTCATGTGAATAAGATGTTTGTGTGGCCAAACCATGCAAAACAAGTTTTTGTCTCTTCTATTGACCATCCAGCATTGGCCACTTTTTGTGAACCGGTTGAGAAGGCCAATTCAAGCCATTCTTTTACTGCAGGACTAGCTCACAGTGTTGGTCTCAGGTGCATTTATTTTTTCATTTCCATTCAACATCAATTACTTTCTGCCTCCCTTTTCACCTCTTGATTTTATTGTATGATTGATGACATATAGACATATTAGCACGGTGATTATTCTTGTGTTCTTGTTAAGTATATCCCTGTTAAGTTACTACTAGATACATGTTAAAATTTAAAATTCTTGAATAAGGTCCAATAATCATGTTAAATTTGTACTCTTGAGATGAAGAGGTTGTTAAATACTACAGAAAGTAGAAATTGTGATGTGTGTAGTTTAATGCTCCACACCTAAATGTGCAGTTTAACTAGTTAGATTCCCATTTATATATGTGAAAAGGTTGAAAGCATTGGAAAAAGTCACCAAGACAACACAAATGTGCTCAGTGTTGTCTGTTGATTGCAGAATATAGCGTTTTTTAAGATCCCGCTATGTAATAGTACTATAATGCCCCTGTAGCCGTTATTTCACAATACTTTGTACTAAATAACGTATAGCAGAACAATAGAGATTAATTTGAATTATGCTACGCAATAAATAGTCTACAGTGCAATTATAGCAGCTATTTAACAACATTCAATGTGCTACTAAGTATGTAGTTATAGCATTATAAGATGTTTATTTTTCATCATATGTACAGGAAGCAACCATTGAGAGTATACAGCATGGTGAAATATGCAGCAATAGCTCGTGGAGATGCTGAGGTTTTCATGAAATTTGCAAGGGCAGGTTACAAGGAGAAAATATGGGATCATGCTGCAGGTGTTATCATCATACAAGAGGCTGGTGGGGTGGTAACAGATGCTGGAGGATGTCCCCTAGATTTCTCAAAAGGTTTATATTTAGAAGGTCTAGATCGCGGTATAATCGCGTGTTCTGGAGCTTCACTGCATGAAAAGATCATTGATGCTGTTGATGCAAGTTGGGGATCCTCCAGCCTTTGAGAAAGTTTCTATAAATATAAATGTATACATAACAACAAATAATGTGAATAAATTTTCATATTTTAGTTCTGGTTTTGCATAACATGCTTTGCCATTTTGTTTTATTTTCTTGTAAGAGCTTTTCAAAAGAAGTATCCAAATTATCTTTTAAGTCTAGATTTAAAGAAGTAAAAGTTGTTTCATAAGGTGGTATTGTGATTTGGTTGAAATATTAAAGTATATTTTTAGCCAAAATCACGATAACACATTCTGATTTTGATTAAACATACACTAAACTAAACATAAGGCAACATACATTTATGTACATATTATTTTATATATAATTTTTATAAAACATCTATTATGTGTGTGAAATGGAAATGTGGTGTCATGTATCATATCTTACGTGTAAATAAATGTAATAGGGCAGAGGAGACAGGGAAGAAATGTGTGTCCCATTGAGATGTTTGTAAGATGAGCATTATTGATGACTTATGCACAAATTGGTTTCAGAAGTCAGAAACTTCATTTATTGTATTGATTTTTGGCACCATAATTTTGACTTGTTCAGAAGTTAACTTGGGGGGAAAATAATAATGGACCCTGATTATACCTTTACAACTAAGTAACTCAATTGCAAACATGGTTAAGTGATAGGGATATGTATAGTAAGTATATGAAAGGTAATTAAGGCTCATGTTTGAAATTTGAACAGTATTAATTAAAAACCGCCTCTATTAAATTTAGTAGAGCAAATAATTGAAATGGATATGGAAGACTTATACATAAGTATTTAATTTGACAGAGTAGTGTTCCCTTGGAGTGAAAAAAGCATGCAGTAAAGTAAATAAAGATAGTAGTAAGTACTAAGTAGTAATGTATAATAAATAAATGAAGGCATGGAGCCAACCAACTTAAAGATTTTAATTAAATATCCCCATCTGTCCTCCACACCCTCCCAATAAATGCCACTAACATATATATTTAAATTATTAATTCATCCTTCTTAGTGAAATCTATCTCCTCTTTTGTTTTCTCATATATCAAATTCCTAAGAAAAAAACAAAATGAAACCTAGTACAAGCTTTCTCTTCTTCTTCACTACTCTATTGCTCATTGTTTCATCCTCTTTTGCGACCCGACCCTTTTCTCCTCCTACTCAAGGCAAAAACAACAATCAAGGTGGTGGTGGTGGTGGTGTTGGAGGCTTTTTTGGACCTGGAGGAGGGTTTAACATACCCGGATTTGGAAACGGGTTTGGTAATGGAATTGGAGGTGGATATGGATCCGGGTATGGAGGTCCAAATGGAGGACATTCTAGAAATGGTATAATAACAAACTCTGTTGTATGCAAAGACAAAGGCCCTTGTTACCAGAAAAAATTGACATGTCCAGCTAAGTGTTTCACCTCTTTCAGCCGTTCCGGTAAGGGCTATGGCGGCGGTGGCGGTGGCGGTGGATGTACCATTGATTGCAAAAAGAAGTGCAACGCTTATTGTTGAACGAATATAACTGCACCATTTTACTCCATAATAAAATATAGTCAAATTTTGGCAAAGAAAACTAATATATTTATATCAAATATACTCGTTTTCTTTGATTAATTTTTGCTCTATTTTATTATAGAGTAATAATTATTAACGGTAAAGTTGTTGTCGTTATTATTATTATTATTATTATTATTATTATTATTATTATTATTATTATTATTATTATTATTATTATTATTATGTATGCAACAACTTACGATATATATGGTGATCTTTATTGATCACCCTTTTAGATAAAATAAACAGAAACTAGATACATATGATCTCTGCTTAGTTGAGTTTCTTTATGTCTATTTCTATATCTATAGATGAAAGAAAACTTGTTGTGGGATGGTTCTTGATGGATATTATTGTGGAGTGTAACTTTACTTAAAATTTATATGAAGCTATATAGTTTATTATTACGTGGTATTGTTAGCATTAATAATTTGGTGGAAATGCAGTATCGGTAGGAAAGTTGTATTTAGATATGAGAAGATAGACAAATTAAAGTTTAGGCCGTAGATGTGATATGAACCGACCAGCCTCAAACTATATATTTAGATCTACTGATTCAGAATACAAATTTTAAACGGTTTCACATTTTATATATATATATATATATATATTAGGGGTGTTCAAAAAAAACCAAAAACTGAACCAAACTGCTGAACTGAATCGAACCGAATTTGTTTTGAACTGAACTGGTTTAAAAACCGAACTGTTTTCGAATTGATTTTTTAAAACTAAAACTGAACCGAATCAGTTTTCAGTTCAAAAAAACCGAACCGAACCGATTTTTTATTTCAAAAAACTTGACCGAATTTATTTTTCTAGAAGTAATTAGGGGTAATTATGTAAATTTTGGCCTATATAAACAAAAAAACTAAGTTAAACCAGTTCGGTTCGGTTCAAAATAATAAACCGATGCACCACTTTTATAAATCGGTTCGGTTTAGTTTTTGAACTGAAAACTGATTTGGTTCAGTTTTTCTAAACTAAAAACCAATTCGGTTCAATTTTTAAATAGTTCAAGTTCAAAACTGAACTTTGCCCACCCCTACTTGAAACCATTTCACACTCATAGAGTTCATTTGTATATAGTATATTAACTTACAAATAAAGCTATCACCATCGAAACTATATTTAAGTATATTGGTAAGTGTCACATACAAATCCAAGGTGCCTAACATTTTTTTTTTATTAATAACATTTTTTCTTTAGTACATCGCTAAATTTAATAGCGGTGTTTGTTTAAACTTTGTTTTCGTATAACTACTTGTTTGGTTGTTTGTTTTTTTCTTTCTAATAAATCTCAAGTATCGTGCTTAAAAAAAATAAAAAATTATTGAAAATAAAAAAATTTTAATATTTCAAAAAATATAAAATACAATTTTCAATATATTTTTAATATAAAATTTGTATATTTAGTAAATATTTGAATTTACGATCAAAGTAAATCTGGTGGCATGCTACTAATTGTAGCTTCACAGTTTCTACGTCGAAAATGTCTAGAAACACGAGAAATAAATGTCAAAGTTCAATCCAAACATATTGTTATTTATTTAACAAATGTCCTTGGCATATTTATTAGCATTTTCCAAAGTGAAATTGTTCACATGTAGGGTGTTGTTGTAAACATGAATGCAGAATGCAGGTAAGGTACGTGTAAGTCAAGGAGACTAATGAGGGCTTGAATGGTTATCAGTATTTTTAAAACAAAATATCATAATTTGGGCCTTTGGGGCCAACAGAAGGGGTAACGTAGGGAGAATGGCGGCCAAATTGTTGGGAATTTCAAGAGATTTGTTATTTTATTTCTGATTAATTGATTTCATTGAAAATTTAATCTATCATTTTATTTTAATTAATTAAAATATAATTAAGAATATAAAATTTATATAATTGTTGAGTCATTTGTCACATAGACATTATGTCAAATTATCAATTAAAATATCTATGTAACAAGTCTCACTCAATAAATCATCGTCATCCTCACCAACGAATTTTTAATTGCAAACAATTAAAATAAATATAGAGGACTAAAAATAATAAAAATTAAGAAATTAATCTTCTTCTTTTGTTTTTTTTCAACAAAAGAGACTAATCTTAGAATCTAAATCTCATTTATCCCTTGAAAATGTAATAGGTCGAAACTTTTGGAACCAATAAAAAATAAGCTGATTGGATAAATATCAAAGTGAATGCTCATCCGACTTTCGTTTTTGTTTTCTGTCTTCAAATACAATAATGGAAGCTAAAATCCGATAGTGCATTTTATACTGTCGAAAGTTAAAATCTAATAAAAAGCCGAAAAAGTGAAAGATTGAAGAAGCAAAAAGTAAAAGATTAGAGAAACATTCACGATATACTAATGAGGAGGTGTGTAAGTGAACCTCCATTAAAGAGGCAAATGAGCTAACTTGAGAAATGGTTATTATCGTTAAGAAAGAAACATTTGGACCCAATAAGAATATAAGCTAATCAGTACTTTTCAAATGAAATCAATATTTATAACATAATTTAACATTCTTTAATAGTTTATAGAAAAATTAGATGAAGGAGCTTATAAATAGGTGAACAAGTTACTCCCAACTTATAAGAATAATCATAGTTAGTATAAGATGATTCAACTTTTATTTTTCTAACATTACTTCTTGAAGAGTTTATATAGAATTGACTCTAATCTTCAATGTCCTCTAAGCAAAGCGGTAATTTATTACTGACTTTCAGCGCACTTTTGTAGCTTCAGACTGGTTCAAACTACCCATATGACTAATAATTCTTGCAAATTTTTATTCTTTTCATTGCAAGAATTATTTTGACATAACCTAAAAAGCAACCATTTATCATAGGAAAACATCAGAAGCTGCGGTAGTATATCAAAAGTCTGGTCCATTACCTTCAAATGTCTTATCATTCATAAAGCTCAATTTTAAGAATAAATAAAAATTTACCAGCTTCACTTATCTTTTGTCGAACATTAGAATTTAGATGTCAGTTTGCAAATGAGGTGAACAGGCATAGCAGTGAAGTGTTTATCATCCCGTGTAAGCTTATTTGTACAAAAAAGTGACATATCTAGTCAACAAACTTTATATATATAACTCAATGAAATGTTGCATGCTTTTACCAAACCACTTAATGTCTACACTTTCTGCTTATAATATACATTTAACAGACCACACGTAACAGGTAGCTGTTAAACAAGAGAGAAACAGCACAAAAAAAAATATATATCGTTGAAATATTTTTGTCAGCAATTTCTGTTGCAAGTAATTTACAACACAACCAAACACAGCCAGGGCATTCATACTGCCTTTACAAAGCACTTCATCGTAGAGCAGCCCCCATTGCTCCTAGAGCAGCTTCCCTCTTCATCTCAGCAGTCTTACCCCCGCCACGGAAGTACATATATACTTGCTGCATGCAACCAAAGCAAAAAATTAGCATGTTACAGGCACTTTAGTTATGTGCATTCTTAGTGATAGGTGCATCCACTTCAAGAAATGCTAAAATATTGAAAAGTTTAATCAAACCTGAATAACCCAGACGCTGATTAATGTTTCAAGACAGAACAATCCAAATCCAACGAAGTAGAAAATCTACAAGAAAGTGGACATAATTCCATTAAGCAGAAATATTTTCATTTCTTAGATTTTGCATTATTTGCTTTAGAACTGTAATGCGGCTCATGATGCAAATGTTAATCTGGCTTAGCATGTGTAAAATCGTCTAAGCAATGGCAAACCTCAACAAATATCAAACAGAACGCAGGAATAATATATATACTTCAGGAGAGACATACTTACCCCAATCAAAGTATGGTCACCAATCACATCTATGGCTGACAGAATGCCTCTGTATCAATGAGAAAATATTACCAAGCATTAGGCCAAATAAATGAGAATGACCATTTTTACCAACATGCCTACCAGTCTGACTTTCTTAGTTATTCTAGGATCGTGTAAGACTTCAGCTCAGGTATACTTTGTGTAGAGTAAGTAATTATCTACATGTCCTAGGTTCAATTCATGACAAATACTATAATTTTTTTTTTCAAAGATACTTCTTTCACTTCTATTATAGAAAACATCAATAAATGCCTTTTTCCAACTAATTAGGGTTGAGCACATGGATCAAATAGCACCTTTGTGTTAAAAATCAAGTTTGTGGATAGGCAGTTTAAAATTATCAATCTCCAGGCCACACGATAAAATCATATGTATAAGCAATAAGGAATATGCAAAAGTGTCGTATTAAATAAGGTGTGTATATATGAAGTCAACATACGTCAGGGATTTTCCTTTGAAAACTATAGGAGGAGCAACTGCAGCTAAGATACAGAACCCAAGGTGAAGCTGTAAGCAGAAAAAGAAATGAGGCTGATTAAAATTTGCTGAATACATAAAACAAAGCTAACGTACAAAAAGGAAAATAGTCAATTTACCAAGTAAAACAGGAAAAATCGTCCAAATTTAATAGCACTATCAGTCCTGCAAAAGTAACAATGCAACAAATCCACAATCAAGAGAGTATTCAAATCAGAAAGATAGCACTATCAATAAACAACCTCATCTTTCCAGAATTGGATGACAGAACAATGTAATAGACCTTCAAATAGTTTGACTTAATAGAAAATAAAATATAAACAAAATCCAAAATAAAATAAAACCCTATCCCCTTTGGTACAGAAGAAATTCCAATGCATTAGTTCATTTAACTCACTAGTTTAAAATTTCTATGATTACTGTTCTGTTAGAATAACTATGGACATCACCAAATGTGACAAAGCACACACTCAGAAATAATCTGAAGAATATATTTTGGTCTTACACAACTGAAGCTATATAAAAGAAATGCTTAAAATTTTAAATTTTATTGGCAAAAATCAAACAGTCAAATACAAGTATTGGGAATAATTACCTAAACGCACGATATAATGGGCGATACCACAGGACATATGCTCCAGGAACCCCTGCTATGAAGTAGATAATTGCAAGAAACCATATTTTTACACCTACAGCAAACAAGGGCAAGTTCCACATGCATGGAATTTGTTGAATCAGATTTATATTTCAAGCCGTTCTATAACCCATACAGATTTTTCATCCATAGCTACACTGACCTTCTCCCTTAATCCAAGCTGAAGTGACGGCTATAACATTCCATGTAAGGCACAACACTAGCCCTGCATCATATCATATACGTCAATCATCATTGACAATGACTGTATCACATCACATATTTTCGTTTTTGGGAATAAAATAAATTGACCTGCTGAATATGCGTTTTAGTCATATAGATACATTTTGTATTATAACTATCATCAAATCAAAACAGTATTTTCACCAAAGCTAAGAAGACCTAAATAGAAAATGCATTCATCATGTCATTGCATACTCACAAAACAGGTTTTATATATATATTAGGGGCATGGAAAACAAAAACAAAAAGGCTGACTTTCAATACTTATCAGTATATTAAGATGTAAAGTTTGCAATTGACACCGTTTAAGAGCAATGCTTCACCCTCTTGTTTGCTTATTGAGTACTATCTTGCTCTGTGTGGTGTGAGCCAATAATCAACCCCACAAAAAGAAAACAAGATAGGATAACTTACCCAACAACGAACTAAATGCAACATATTGAAGTCTTTGAAGGTGAATTGGAATCTCATTCGGGATATCGTGATGGATGATTGGGAAAAATGGTGGCCAATTCTTCTCCTCAATAACAATTCCAGCTGCAAAACAAAGTGAATACATGCTAAGGATAAAAGCAGAACTAAAGATATTGATTGTCAAGTTAAAGCATTAATTCAAACATTTCTAGAAGATAAGTGCCCAAATCACGTGTAGAATGAGTCGACTGGTATACATAACGAAATGCCACTTACCTATAGAATCCTCAAGTGGTAGTTTTATTCCAGCATTCAATTGAATGCAGAAACAAATAGAAAACAACTAAGGAAACAAATAAACTTAATCACAAATACAGGAAATGTAAACTACCTCGTGAAATGGCTTCTTCTTTCCATCTGAGTTCCTGCATTTTGATAATTAATAGACATAAAAATGCAGGTAATTCCAGGCATGATTATTTAACAAGAAACTAGTACTCAAGGCTTCATATACACAAAGTTAACTGAAAATGAACTTCAACATATACATTCCAAACATATAATAGGAGACACCAAGATTTGTAAAGGCTAACACTTGTTAAAGAATATCCACTATTCCAGAGATCAACCAACCTTCTAATCATAGCAATTGCAAATGCACTCATGGTGTCCAATTTTTTAAAAAGAATATAGTAACCACAAAGATTCAAGCACTACACTTCAGAAATTTATTTATATAAAAATAAGTTAGTTCAGATTAATCAATAGAGTTGTTAAGTAAGTCAGTATGTATTATTTATCAATTAAACATTGGTCTAGCAAATTGTTCCAACATGGGAACATAAATTAAAACTTAGCAATGAAAATTAGATTCCACAGTTAAATACTAGTTTTCTCGGGATAAAAGTTTCATATGTAAGGCATGAAAATGAAAATTATGTCATGGACAAGATACCGGAAGAGGAGAAAAACAAAAAGGAAACCAAAATACAACATAAAACAATATTGTACGCATAGAGGCCAATAGATGCGATCGTATACCTGTTCCCGTCTTCTCAATTCAGCCTCCTTAGCTTGGAGTTCTTTTTCCTTCTTTTTCACATCCTAATGTTGAACATATTAGAAAACCATCAATTCTTGAAATAAAACATGTAATACATTTATAAAAGTGTATGAAAAAAGATCAAGTATTTCAACAGAATCTATTTTACTACACTTACATTTGATGATGAATCAAGAGGTATATCAACTGTGGCCCCAAAGCCATAATTATAACCAACGGGTTCAGGATTAAGAGGTGCAAGTCTTGAATTTGTGACAGGGGCAACACTTCCAGAATTCTGAAATTTTTAAAAACATTTATGTGAGATATGGGCAAGTAATTTTTGAATGATTCATAGTATTGTTTTAATAAATTGTACAATATTCATGAACAACCAAAACCATTTCCTACTAGAGTGAGGTCAACTATATGACCTAAATACCAGCCTAATAATGATAAATGACAGATAATTGAAATAAAAGTGCTTCATAAATATTTGCATAGAATTGAATGAATCTATGGTTTATAATAAATTGGAAGCAAGTCCATAGCAGGCATATGTATAAATGAAATGAAATTGTAAAGTAGTAAAATAGGAAATAGCAAGTAAAAAAAAAGATAGTAAGTATGAAGCAAGCAAGGTGTGAAATTGAAAGGGAAAATAAAAGAATAATTGGAATTAAGAGTGAAAGAAGAGTGTAAGGAGATGAAATTGAGAAAAGAGAGGGACTTACAGAGAAGGGGTTGACTTGGTCTTCTTCGTCGAAGGGGTTACTATCGTAGCGACCGGCCATGATGAGATGAGAAATTGCTCCAAAATGGAAAATTGGAGAATGCTAGCAAGTGCCAACTGTAGATAGATAGATAGATAGATAGATAGATAGATAGATAGATAGATAGAAGGAATAGAGAAGTATGGAGAATTTGAATGAGGAGGAAGAAGAAGATGAACAAGTTAAGAGGTGAGGTTACAAATTTTGAATCTTCTTATGCAAGAGAATGACTACAACACAACAAAAATTACCTATTTTATGATTTCAGATATATTTTAAAATTCAAATAATATATTAAATTTACCTATTTTATGTTTAGTTTGTGCTCAATTTATATGGAAAAGTATAGTACTTTGTATAATTTATTTGACTAAGTTTTTAAGAATGTTAGGTTGTACACTTCTAAACTTCCAATGTGCCGTCAAACCAATAGATTATTTAATTAATAGTACTTCATGTGCTCAAGAGTATGATACTCAAGGCCCAATTATTTGATAACAATCACTTTTTAAATTTAATTATTAAGTAAATTAAAATTATAGTTAACTGTATGTCATAGGTACCTATTCCTATTTTTTTCATGCATACCTAGAAACTTTAAATTTATGTAAATAAAGTAATTTATAGATTGTTCGTCCAATGCACTCATCTTAAATTTGTAGAAGTAGTTTTTTCAAAATATTTTTATTATACCTTTTAGTTACTCTTGAGATATGCAATCATATAAAACATTTTGAATACACATTATACATATAGAAATAAAAAATACACAACTTTATGAGTACTTTGAAATGTTTAAAGTTCCTTAAATCAAGTCATGTTTGATCAAGAGAAATTAAAATATTTGTATGTTTCTTCTGTTCACACTTCACATGAAAGTTGTATTAGGTTCAAACCCCTTCATCAATGAAATGGTTTACTCACCAACATTATCAGGCGGCCACACAAACGTGCCCTCTACGCTTTTTTCTCACATTCTAGATACTCTCCAACTTTTTCTCTATACCCAAATCACAAGTCAAAGTCAAAGCCTTCCCCTCAATGTTGAATTCGAGCTGCTAATCTTTTATAATAATACATCATAACCAAAATTCTTGGCAATACTTCAACTCAAACACTCTTTTAAGTTTTATTCTTTCGGAATTATATATAGGCAAAAAACTATATTTAAAAATTGATATATTTGATTTACTAGTAACAATTTTACTAATATTTGATTCTAGATGAAGTAAAAAAATAATATACTTTAGACAACATTCCAGAAATCCATATTTTAGTGCTTTTAGGAAAATACCATTTATTAAAGAAGCCAACAACTTCACATTAATCAATAACCACCATATCTTATCCCATTGAGATCCACCAACTCCAGTACATAAAACTTCACTCATATTAACAACATTGTCCTAACCTTCAAAAATGTGGAACATGTACCATATATCTATAATAATATACTAAGCTGCACATATCATAATTGTATTTTGGGTGATCACATATTCTAGAAAAGGGAATGGAAAGAAGGGTGCCAAGAAAAAAAAACATATAGGGAGCATAAAGCAAAAAAATACAAAGAAAAAAAAAAGTGATTTTACAAAAATGAATGAATTAAGAACTCACATAGCTACAAAAACAAGATTATTGCTGTAAATTAAGGTAAACGCCGTGAAATAAGCTTAAACGTATCCGAGCAAGCAACCCAGTTAGCCTCTGCTTGGGTTCGTGTGACAGACCGAGTTAGCCTCTGTTTGGATTCGTGTTGGTCACACGTGGGCGAACGGTGGGAAGGCAATATATAGCGGAAGAAAACTCCGTCTTAGTGAGTGCCTCGCCATCTTCTCATGTGTCTCTTGAATGGATCAACCCAATATCTGTCCTTTGCAATAGCTTGATTCCAGCGTTCTTTGAAGACTTCGAGTTCCCATGTTGATTGTCTTCGTATCTACTCGGTTCATGTTAGCAAATATAAAAGTGTCATTTGCAAGTTACTGATAACTAATCAATGAAATAATGGATTCAAAAGTAGCTCAAAAGCGTTACCTCGGTTCGAACATCAATTGGTGCTCCACCTTGTTTCTGCCATCAACCAAATTAGAAAAAGAAAAGGTGAATTTTAGGAACACTACGATAGTTAATGAACGAAATATGATTATAGCTAAGTACTATCTAAATGTCATAAAACTAAAAACCTTACCGTAGTTGTCTTTTTAAGTTTTGAAACCTGTGAAAAATGGGAAAAGTTTTTGTTACAAGAAGCAAAAGATTCACAACAAATTATTAAAAGTGGTATGAAATTAATCAAATCTATTTTGTTACTAAGATCAACCATCTCAGTAATTGTCATTCACATTTTCAAGCCATATATGTAATAAACATGTGTTCCTAAGAATAAAGGCATAAGAAACTTGATCCTGTAAACTAGGATGAAGTGAATATAAGAGACCATTAGATATATAAGATAATAATCAAATTAGCACGCTAATGCAATCAATATTCTTAGTTGGTAGTGGCACAAAAAAAATTATAGGATCAAGTCCAATATTTGGAGAAGAAGCAAATACCTTGGTAGCACCATGATCATCACTCCCACCTAGAGTTTGTATTCCCTTGTGAACAACATATTGATTATCAACAACTCCCACTTTTTTACTTCGATCGCCCTGAAAATCACATTGATCACACTAATGATACTTCTTGTGCACAAAAAGGCGCTAAAACATGAGGGTGAAAAAAAAAAACAAGTCCAGGTCAAAGTGGTGTGTATTAAGTGTATGGATGAATGGAAGACATGATGCATGCCAAATTGATATACCAATGCTAAAAAAATAGTCAATAACTATTTCATTAAAATGTGTTGAAGTAATAAAGCTTGTCCAGAAAATGCATAATTCTCACCTGTGCACAATATCCTAGTTTCATATCCATTCCCCATCCATGGACAAGGTCATTCTGGAGAAAACACAAACAATCATTAGTAACGAATATTGATTTGGGTTAGAGGTCAGATTTTAGTATTTATGTATACGGACCGTGAAAATGATACTACCTGAATGAGATGCCATGTACAATACCACGCAGATCGAGAGAAAACCGGAGCCATACCTTCCACAAACCTACACAAGTTGTATTCAAGTTTTTGTGTCATTCATAACAATATTATATAATATACATGCCAAGCCAAGATTGTTCATAAATAAGGAAATCTAAAGGATAGAACAAAAGCAGTGTAACACAAGGTTTAATGGAAAAACCTAAGTTCCACATTGATAAGAAATATAGCTCTACAATAGTTTATAAAGAGAGCACTCATCACGTTACAAGTCGGTTTTGTAAGCATGAGCTAGGCCCAATACAAGAACCTAACGTCATTGACTAAAACACAATAAAATCAACAATATTTTTCTTCTTTTTACTTAATTGAAAAGGAAATATTGGTGCTTGAGATGTTTAGATTTCAAAGTATGCACCAACAATGTCATCTTGCAAAAGAAACTAGTAAGTAGTAACAGGTGACAGGTTCGGTTACCCAGTGCATGGCGGCCCTTCACTTGCATCTGAACACCGTGTACTTCCCCTGCGTTCATAAACTCTTCTGCACCAATGAAAACATTCACTGTTAGTACGATAATGATCGATGATTAAGTGCGTATGTATAGTCTCTGATGATATATCACCTGTGAACTTGCTTGTTTCTAGCTCTAATTGTAATTCTATGATGTATCTCTGTTGAATTTGGGTCAAGAGCTGGTTGTGATATCTCCAAACCTTCTTCCTTCACAATTTTAACGTATCTGCAAAAGCACAGGGTTATATTGATTCTTTCTTATACAAATAATATTTTTTTTTAAAATACACCAGCAGAGGGAGAGAAACAAAAGCATTATTCATACTTTGACGGAGAAAAATGCTCCACACCTAAATCCTCATCCCAGAGAAAGATATAATCATAAATAGAAACTATATCCGGATGCAAAAATCTTTTGGCAAACCACCTGATGAAAAACCATGAAATATTGAAATCAACATCTAAGCTTAGAAAATAAGTCATCTAATACATATATAAGTCCGTCTGTAAACACATACATACAGTTAGAAATAAAACTAGACATCCGTGATCAGTCTCGTACTTACCACTTTGTCTGATTCTGAGCAACAATGTGTATAGCTTTGCTACTCCAGTCAAGACTCAACCATCCATCCACATTCCCATCATAATGGAATAAAATAATTGTAAAATTTTCTTGAAGAAACTGAAATAAACGAAATTAGATAAACAATGCTGATGATACAAGTAATTTTATAATCTAACAGTCATAACAAGAAAGTACCTTTTGCACCATGACATCAACATTTTGCTTTTGTTTAATACCAACTGGAACTGCCAGCAAGTTACGGTTAGAATAATCCCTAGACTGCAATTTCACAAGCACCGCCAAGCAACCATCACGTTTGTTAGCTTACGTAATGCAACAGATTCAATAGAACTAAATTATAGAAGAATAACACAAAAACTCCGACCTTTAACCTCGAATTACTTCTCAACCACAATGGCCTTAACTCCAAATCTGAACTATCTTGTATTATACCTCGTGGCAAGCCTCTCAATTTCACCGAAGTGGCAGAATATGCCTACAGTGACATCAATCATTCCAATGAGTATAAAAACATCCAACTTACACAAGCATATTAGAGCAAGGATCGTAAAACAGCTAGGTTCATAAAAAAAAAATTGAAAGCCACCATTTGCTATAACTAACTAGTGGCTTTGTTTATAACACATCAAATATCAAATCTAAAAAAGGAAGAATCAGAAAGCTACTCAGGCATGTAAAACTGACATGAGACTGTTTACCTCGGTTTTTCCCCATAAACTCCACTTCTTGTCAATCTGACGGTGGCAGATGATGAACAAAGAAGGAAAATCAATTAAATTAGCATAGGCAGCACAATATTACAACAAGTCATTTAATGGTGCATTATAGGAAAGAAGGACAAAGAGTTTAGTGGTTTGATCGTTATAGGACTCGGGATAAAGCGGTAATAATATATCCTTAATATGATGCTAAATTGAAGAGTGTCCATTTGAAATACATATATAATGGTCCTCAGAGGTGTAGTCCAGTGGTATGGGTTGGGACACTGAAGGAGTATTATGAAGGAGTTCAAGGGTTCGAACTTTGCTGCTTATGAATTCCTACTCCCCCTAACAAAATTACTAACCACTAATATTTTCCTATCAAAAACAATACATATATAATGATATGGAAAAGCATTCTACAAACCACGTACCTCTTCTTGATGATACTGATACTTAGTAGTTCTATATACAATGAACAACATTACTGTACAAACAACTGCCATAAAAGGCAGCTGTTTCATCTTGAAACTTGATTTACCCTGATCCAATAAAACCGATGTTAAAATAGTGAAGTTACAGATGAATATTCAGAACTAAAGATAGCAAGCTATTGTAAAATTATCCTAAAAAACACAAAGGTGATGGATGAGACTAAAATAAAAGAGGACAGACCCCATCAGACAAGCCACTCTTTTTTCTCATTAGCCATCTCCATGATTTCATCGACGTCATTATATCTTTTAATCAGTATTCAAAAAAAAACTGCAACACAAAACATATTGGAAAATAAGATGACCATACTCTCAAAAACATACTATAGTACTAATAATTAAGGGTTGCCCTTTAATCTAAACTAATGAACACTACCTAAGCTAAGGTCCAAAACATAAAATCTTCATCAGTGTTAAACCAAATGACATTCTTTCATACAAATTCACATCATAAGCTAAACCAAACCTCCTGAGCCCTACCATAAATACATTTTGTGAGTAAGTAAGGTGATATTCATGCATATGCAATGTGACAAGTGAGAAAAGAGTTAATATTTGTAACTGAAGACAGATGGATCAATAGGAAAAAAACATTGGTAGAGTATTGGTGAATCAACAAATAAAATATACCAATAACCAACACTCAAGCAAAATCACAAGTAAATTGCTTAAAACATAAGCACCTAGGAACACGGAAACAGAACAAAATACATTGGATTTTCCCCCTCAACAACAAGGATCACGTGAAAATTAGAGAAAAAAAATGCACACACACGCTTTCTCACAGCTGTCATAAACACTGGATAACACCTGAAAGTATGAAACTAAAATCAAAAGTATTTCCTATATTATTTTCAACCCAGAAAAAAAAAAAGTTTATAAATAACTTCCACTGATAATAAAAGAACAAGAGGAAAAAACAAAAACTATTCAATGAACGTTTCAATCAGATCTAAACCCTTTCGTGAGGTTCTCTCTAATCATTTAAAGAAGAGTAAAGTTTCACTTTCACTCCAAAACCACACCTAAATTTTTTTTCTTAAAAAACACAATTTCACCAACACCTATTAATTCAACTAAAAGCCTTCAATGAACTACTATTTAATTTCTATCTAAAAACTCTAATATTTTCCACCATTATATTCAGAACTTGGATCTTCCCTATTTTCAAACCCAGAAAAGTGAAAAAACCAAAGAGAAAAAAAAAAGCACTTAACAGAAAACAATGCCCAAGTAGTTGCCTTAAAAAATAAAAAAAGCATCAAACTTTGAAAACCAAATGAAAATAATAGCTGCTGAATCGGTGAACCCAATATGAAGAAGAAGAAGAAGAAGAAAAAAAGAGCTGAAAGGATCTTAATCTAAACAATAGACACGAATCAAGTTCATTGAATAAGATGCAGAAAACAACACAACACTGTACCCAAGAAGAGTAAACAGAAGTTTGAACAGAGAAAGAGATTGTTTTTAAAAAACAAAAGTTAGTAAACAGAACAAGAACCTGAAAGTGTGAATTGAATGCATGCGTGTTGGTTTTAATGAAGATGGAGAATGAAGATTGTTGTGATGACAAGTGCAGTGTCTTGAGCTTACTCGTGTCAATTTCTTTTTCATCCAAAACATAAACAAAAATTAGTGTTATGTATGAATGTGTTGATGTTGTTGTTGCATCCACTTTCGTTTTTTAATTTTATTATTTATTATAAATTATTTATCTCTCACTCAGAAATTGCAATAACCATTGAAATAGAATCCATAGATATCGTTCCTTAGTAGAGAATTTTCGCCGAGAATCTCGTTTTATTTGTTTTCACTTTTTCTATCCTACAATATTATACTAGTACTAGTAATATTTTTTGGGCTCACACAATTTATTTGTAGTGTCTGTTTTTCTGTTTAGAAGAATTAAACTCTAATAATACATAATTTATAAACAAAAATAAATAGTCTAGTTAAGAAATTTCCCATTTAAGTTTTGTACTCGAATTTGTGATGTCTTATCCTTTTGTTTTTACATCTATTGTTCTTTTGTTGTAAAAAACATAACAGCCAAAGAAAGTGTATAAGATGGATATACAGTCTTATATGAGATGTGAAGTTAAAATATATATATGGTTAAATATCTTTTTGGTTTTTATTCTTTTCCTCTAAAATATCTAAATATTATTTTCTCTCCCTTTTCATCATTTGTTAATGTTAGGTTTCTTTACATCGACTATAACTTATATTTGTAAAACTGGTTTATAAAGGAAAAGCGTGATTCTTTTATAAAGTTTTATTTTTTATTAATATGAGATTTAAATTTTTTTTTCAATAGTTAACTAGCAAATATTTCAATTGAAAAACATAATATATGATTTTATTAAATAAGTATTAATTAAATTATTATCTTGATTTTAAAAATAACAAAAGAAATATAAATTTCTACTTTTATAAGACAACATATTAAAATAAAAATAATATAACAGTATAATTACTTGGTAATGTCTTATTACGGTTATGATTCTTAATATAAATAATTGATAAAAGAGAAATAAAAAATAAATTGTATAATATTAATAATTGAGAGAGAATTAACTATATCAAATGTTACAAATATTTATATAGTTAATCAAATAAATAACTAATTAATATAAAATAACTAACTCTTGACTTAAGAATTAATTACCTAATACAAATTTATAATTATTATTAAAAATTATTTAAATAACTTAAAAAAAGTCATATGACTTTTTATTTTAATATTTATTATATATAATTATGTAGTCAAAAATTTAACTATCAAACTTTCTCATAATAAAATATATTTCTTTAAATACATTATTGTCATCAAAGTCAATAAAATAACATAATCATAATTAATCGCTTTGAAGTCATTTACAAATGGCCCGTTTGTTTAGAGACTTCGATTATTTTTATTTTGAGTACAGAGCATCTCATAAAATTTAGGTCGATGACGATAAAACTTTGTGTGAGTCATGTTATATTATGTATTAGGATACTTTTAAAAAAATCACGTATATATTACGTATGTGTCGATGAATTCGTTGTAGAAACCAACTACGTGAAGTTGACACTTAAAGGTTCTCTCCAAAACAAATGAATGGAAAATGGAGTGTAACGTGTGGTTGTTAAATTGGTTTTTCGTGATAATATAATAGCTCAAGTTAAAGTGTCATTAATGTGTTATTTTTGTGTTATTCATGCCTGCCTCTAATTAAGGCAAAGCCTTCTAATTGTAGTGTATGTACTCTATGTAGTAATTGATAATAGTGCTTCACATCACATTTACACTATGTCAAAACTTAGTGCTTCACATTTATTAAGTCACCAACTGTTGTTGACTGTTGTTCGTTTACAATCTATTTTTTAATCTAAAACAAATGTGTGCATTTAATTCAATTTAATTTGATTTGATTTGATTTAATTTAAGTTTTTACTTGTTTTAGGAGAGTATGTGAGTAATCAAAATATTTAGTCAAAAAATGTAAGAAATAAAATGTAAAGTCATTCAACATGGTAAACTATAATGGAATTACAGAAATGCTTGTTCATGCAAAAAAAATTAATCACAAAGAGCTATGAAAGCAAAATCCTAAGAAAAATATTTGATTTTCATAGTTCTTTTTTACACTTTACTCTTTTTTTGCTTATAAAAAAATTAAAAGAAACTCCTCCTTGTAGGGATAAAAGTTAGTAAAACATTGTCACATGATGACAAAATAACACTTAAAAAATTATTTTTTGAATCAAATTATAATATAGTAGCTAAACCTACACTTTAAATATGTGAAAATGAAGAATTTTATATTCAAATTCAAATCTCCTATTTAGCAATGTTCTTCCAG
Organism: Cicer judaicum; assembly: GCA_037974835.1. NCBI lineage: Eukaryota > Viridiplantae > Streptophyta > Magnoliopsida > Fabales > Fabaceae > Cicer > Cicer judaicum. The sequence continues at coordinate 13,096,191 of JBBPBS010001075.1, read as the reverse complement.
CAACCAAGAGTTGTGCAATTATACAACAAAAAAAATCATTTTTATTAATAATAATGGGCTCAATTGTGACAGTTTTAAAAAAAATTCTTTAATGAAAATTTGATTCAACTAATTTATCTTAAAATTATATTCTAAGTATTTCATCAACTTGTTAGAACTTTTTTTGAATAATAAAATTATAAATAATGATTAAAATGAAAAATATTTTGAAATTTTTTTCATAAAAATTATTTTTTAAAGATACTTTTATAAAAAATATATAATTTTTATCGTATATAAATTTCTAATAATAAATATTTAAATTAAAATAATTTATATTAATTTTAAAAAAATTATAATAATTTTTTTTTTTTTGAAAATTTAACATTAAAATAATTTTTTTTATAAAAAAATCTAATACAAACAGGACCAATATAATTATTGATTTTGGGCTGAATAGCTTTTTGTGTTACATTGATGCCACCTGCATTTCGCATACCAAAGCTTACTCTCTATTCATAGTCAACTAAAACCAAGTTATAAATTATATTTTTTGCAAAATGCATGGTGTATTTATTTATTTATTTTGGCCGGATACATAGTATGATTAATAGGTACACGCGTCAAAAGAATAGTTGCATGTGTCAAAATATTCCAACCGGAATGAATATAAATTATTTCATTTTATAAAAGAAATCAATAATTAAGAACCAAAAAAGAAAAAAGCAATAATCTTTTTTCTTTTAAGAAAAAAGTGATATTGATTAAGTTTTATTCAAAAGCAATATTCAGTAAAAAAAAAAACCCATATATATGGTAAATAACATAGCTTCTGTTGAATAATTGTATATTATTTGCAAAAGGATGGGGCAGTTGGTATTATTAATCATTAATCATGGTGGCAGCAAAAGTAATATTTTAAATAAATTTGGCCACTGAATGTGATTCTTGTGTTTGAAATTGAAAATGTGTTGTGGCAGTGAGCCAACCTCACCTAACACACCTCCAAAACTCCTCCCCCAGTCTTATCTTTCTTATGGAGTTGTTTACCAATCTTATAAAGAATAATTTTATTCATTTGTATAAAATGTATAATTATAATGATTAAATAAATTTAGAATATATAAACTCGACTGTACGTTTTATTTTTATAAAATTTATGTAAATAAATATCTTTTAATATTGCAGTTGTCACAAATAAAAATCAAATTAATTTTATAAGTAAATATATAGTACCATAAATTTTTAATGAAAATGTAAAATAAATACAACAATATTATTAAAATAATTTTTTATAATCTTGTAATACTAGATCCGACATTCATCTTATCTCAAAATCTTCACATACATAATTAAGGTATGAGTGTATTAGCATGTTTAAAATAGATTTGTATACAAAATTTAAATTAGATTAAGATTATTACAGTTATATCTCAATATCTAACGATATATATATGAATGTTGAGATTAGTATAAATGAGTCTTACTAACCATCTATATAGTTTTCATCACTTTTTGAAATTATATAAATAGGATATCTGAAAATTTAATCTCTTACATGTGTTTAGATAGGACCTAGTTGATAAAATAAAATAAGATTACAAATGTTTCTCGCAATCTATAAGGATCTCATTAACATTCTCACCCCCTCGATGTCTCTATATTATCAATCAGATAATATGGAAGCTATTTATTTTTCTAAAAAAAAAAAAGATAAAAAAGAACTCCCTAAGTCTCCTAAATTTTTTTCACTTGAATTGCATTATCCAACTCTTCACACATTCTCATGTTTATTTATAGGAAAAAAATGTGACTCCCTGAATCTGATTAATCTGATTAATGGAGGGGAATTAATCTTCACAATTTCAATAAACTCTAAAAATTATCAATTTATTCTTCTAAATTGAATGTGTGTGTTTTAAGGTTCAAGAAATAAATCCTAAAACTTTGAAGCAATCATCCTCATTTTCCATGCATTGGAACTACTCTGATGTTATAAATATGATATATCAAAATTAAAGAGAAATTGCCAACAAATTATATTCGTCGATTGTCCATTACAATTTAATTTTTTTCGATTTAATTTGATTTAATCAATTTGATTCAACTTTTAATTTTTTTTTAAGAGCCCTAACTTTGACATAAAAAAACAACCCCTTAACTCGTCACTACCTAACCAAAAATCCTTCCAAAAATAGGATTCACAACAAGTTTCAGAATAGTTTTATGGTTGATTTAATTGTAATTGATTTTTGTTCCCACAAAAAAGGTTCTTTACCCGCCCACGTATAATTTTTGGACCACTAATCAAGGTTTTGGGCCCCTACTTTTTTTCTTCATACTTAAAAATTCAAAAATGATAGTTGCCAAAAAAAAAATTATCTATGATTTTCTTATTTCCTTCCAATTTTAACTATCTTTAGATGTACGTGGTTGAACGAGATTGATCTGGAAGTACAATATTAGACATATTTTTTTGTATGGTCTCGATTGTGGTTTATTATTTAACTTTTTTTTTTTTTTTTATATATTTAAAATTCCCATGTATGTTCCAAATACATACATCTATATTATAGTTAATTACGGTTGCCTTTGAAAGGAAAGAAAAACTAGAGTTGAACGGGACTAAATGTTTTATGCAATTTAAAATTCTACAATATTTTTCAATAATTTATGTTAAATTTTATATAAGTGGTCCTTTGTTTTTATTTTAATACTTAAATTGTTTCAAATGATTTGTCCTTAACTGATATTAATATTGATCGAAGGATTTAAAGTGGCCTCTATAAACAAATGTCAGAGACTCAAACAAATTTATGATTCTGTAAGATTAATTAGGGGGGAGGGGG
>JBBPBS010001075.1:13070859-13084371 GCA_037974835.1 Cicer judaicum | reverse complement strand
AATCCTACAAACTTCTTTTAGGCAATTCTAATCCTACAACCTCATCCGTTATAAGCTAAGATTTGTTTTTTTTTTTTTAAATTACTATTATCATGAATTTTTGTTTTTCTCGTGGTTATTACACGGTATGCATTGATGCGCAAAATAGAATACGTTTTTGTAAAAAAAAATGGTTTAAATAATTAATATTTGTTTACATTTATTTTTAATAATAAATATTCTATGTAAAGGATCGAGAATTATTTTTCATTTTAAATTATATATATATATATATATATATTTTATTGTCTTAAAAAAGTATTTAATTTTATATTTTTTATAATTATAAAATTCTATGAACATATTAAATATCATAATTCAATTTCTCAAAAATAAAAAATTGATGAAGTAAATGAATTAACATTATAACAATCATGATTAAATATATACATAAAATACCAATTATTTATGTAATATTCAATAATTAACATTAATTAATTTATTGATGAGTCAATTCTCACATATCAAATCACAAATATAATTTTAAAACAAATATTATAGACCAGTAGAAATTAAGAGTTTACCTTATTTTACGTGGCACTTCCCATGCCACAGTGTCCCGTGAACGTGGCCTCACAAATTAAGCAGCATCCACGTCGGATTTTAGCCTAAGGAATAAACATTATGTCGTGTCCTTTTCTTTTTCCTAATGAAAATAACATTAGAAGCAATGTTGACCAATAACTAATATTAATTAGCTATCACTATCAAATCAAATGTACTAATAAAATAAAACTCTTTTTGGTTGGCTTTTGCGATTGCAACTCAGCCACTTATATACATAGTACAAAGACCAAACATACTTATCTCGCTTCTTCCAAAAAATGTTACTTATATATTATACTATGACTTCCAACATAGTCCATAACGACTGCATTTATGTATATTTTTTTAATGAAAATAAGAAAAATACAAAAAGCCTAAGGAACAAGTCTAGGAGTGTTACCCTGCATTATATGATCAAAAGATTCAAAAGGACTCATTCTAGTTGATATTTATTTATTATAATAATAATAATAATAATAATAATAATAAACCACCTCTAGAGAAGTTTGAACAAAAAACAACAAATTGAAAATCCATTTCATTGAACATAGGATATGAGATATACATAGAAATAAGCATTGCTACTACATACATTTGTTGATAGCCAAACCTCAAATAGGGGTCAATATCACTACCATCTAGAAGGAACAATTTGAAGAAAAACAAGAATTACATACAAACAATAGTAGCCAAGACCACTCACTAGCCTTCACAATTGTTGAAGACCAAGATCCTTAGATGGCTGCTTCCACTCCACCTTCAAGTGTCTAAAACAAGACAATGTCACAAATGCCTCATGCTCTTCCATCAACGAAGCCGATCACGACAACAAACCGAGAAAATCATCAAGACAAAATTGTAGGCGGTAAGGCTACGATTACAACAATCCAACATGAAAGCGTTGTGTTTTGCACACGATCCTGTCTACAGGCATAACGAGCCAAGTTGCTCCTTCACAAATTGAATGAAGTTCATATAAACATCTTCTGTTAGGATTGTTGAAGAACAAGATTTAACTCTAGAGATGATTTGGCCAATATGCCACCCCTCCTGCATCAAATAATCAAGACCAAAAATAGAAGCTAAGTCTCGGTTTTCTGTATCTACTTATGCAAATGAAGTAACACTTTGTTCAAAGAATTACAAAACATCATTTTACTCAATGCAGTCACGAGCCAAACAAGATTACCGTATCACTATTGGAAGAATCCTTTGGATTTTTTGCAGTTCCATAAAGCACTTGTTGCAGCATTCTCGTCTGTCCTCAAGATTTCATACAAATTAGATTTTTTCGATATGTAAACTAGTACATATAATAGAGAAAGAAAAAAATTATGCGAAAATGGAGCACACCTTTGCTCTCGATGCAGATCAACCCCAACCGAGGGCGGTGCTGAAATGGTTGCATTTATTGTAGGACCAAAAACTGCAGCAAACTTTAACAACATATCCAGTGACACCTTTACATGTCTGCACAATAAGAATAGAGTCAATGCTTCACAGTCACAAGTTTTTTTTACAATGACGACCATTTTGCTGATGTAAATATGAAAACATGTGTGAATAAATATAACAGGTTCATATTCAACTTGCACAATGAGTTTCAAAGCCATTGTATTGATGAAAAATTACCTTTCTGTCTTGCTATCCAACAAGCCTGTGAGTACAGGAAGCAAGGAAGAAAGTAAATCTAATGTAAGAATCTCCATCTTTTCCACAAGCACACTAATAACATCTGCTTGAACCTGCATCAAGATGAAATTGTTTTCAGGACTATAGATACAATATGAAAACCATTAATTTACAGATGGAAAACAGAAATCAATAAATACAGAACAAATACACATTGCAAAAAATACTCACAGATTGATCTGGCAGCTTTCTCAAAGCATTGATAGCACCTTTGATATCACTGCGCTCCCAAAAATGTCGCACGACCTACAAATACACATTACAATCACAATACAGACGAAAACAATGAGTTTATTAATTAAAAGAGACACACACACGAAAAAATATTAATATTAATGGCTAGCTAAAATTACCTGTAACTTTGTCAACCGTGAACGAAGAGTACTTAATGTTACATCATGTGTTTGCATCAGACCTTCAATTATTTCCATTTCATTTGGAGAGTTTGAATCCTTTTGAGAAACTTGAGGTTCAACTTTCTGAAAATATTATATAACAAAATTTACATGACTTAGTTAAAGAACCTCAACACAACAATTTTTGAAAATGAGAGTGTATGATTGTCTCTGATCTTTTACATACTTTCAAAAAGATGATATTTCATTCTCTATTTTGTACATTATAGAAGAAAAACGTCGGTGAAATTCAGAGAAATCAAAATAGAAAAGCAATAACAATTGAGCAGTCCCACTAGGATGTTTTTATGCAGGGATTGATACTTTTTGTTTGGCTATTTCAGATTGATTACGGATTGCTCCAAGTGGACAATGAAAACATATAGCATTTAAACTGCAGTTCATTCTCGGTGCACTAAGGAACTTTTTATAGATCTAGTATTTTAGCAAACCCCAAAATAGTCTCTAATTCTTTGCGGGGTTGTAAGATTAGTCCCTGAAATAATATAACTTCAAAAAAGCCCAAGTATTTGTAAATAGTTGGTTATTTTAGTTCAGGTGTTGCCCTCTATTAGCAAATATATCAAATTAGTGCCTAAATTTGAATGCTTTATTTTATTTTGATGAGTTTAGGCTTCCTATTGTAACTAAGCTTCCAGCTTGAGGAGTGTGAAGACTTAAGAAGTAAAAACTACCTATCAAAGTCTACAGTGGCAAGAGGTGATTCATTGTATCTGAAATATGCTCTCAACTAAAAAGCAATGTTTTATAAACTGAACCAACCAGTTCAACCGGGAACCCGCTAGTTTGCCAGTTGTTTTGAGTCCGGTGGTACTCCTGTCTGGTAGAACTTGGTTGAACCAGATCAACCGTTTTTTATTTTTCTGCATTTGTTAATTTTACTTTTTTATTTGTAGTTCATTCCAACCGTGGCTAAACTGATTGAATCATGAGCTTGGGGTCTCATTGGTTCAATCTTCGGTCTGATTTTCAAAACATTTGCTAAAAAGTATGATTTCTCATGCTTGTATTAATGATAAATGTAAAGGTTTGCATTTTTTTTTTTGTAAGAAGTCAAGAAACCCCTCTCTTAAACATTTAGACCTTCCTAAATACTTTATAATATACTATTCAACAAAACAAAAGCAAGAAGAGGAAACCAATAACATATGCACAAGAGAAATGAAGAAACCAAGAAACATACATATTTTTCTAATATCATGCTAAATTACAGATTTTAAAACATGACCAAAATTATGTATAGAAAATTATCAAGCCTACAAAATTCTCAATTGAATAGTTGCAGGCTAGAAAGCTATAAACTTGATCTATTCATAATAAACAAATTTTTAACATAAATGTACAAGCTACAGTAAAAACTGAGATAAAAGTTTACCGGTATGTTGGGAGTGGGAGATTTATCAATTTCAGATGTTGTGTTTGGAACAGAGGGCATATTGTTTCGATCATGATTGCGGGGAACTCTTTCTTTCCTCTCAAATACCGTGTAAGGGGATGTGTTAGTTTGAATTTCACTTCGGGGAATTCTTTCTTTCCGCTCAAATACTGTGGAGGTAGATGTATTAGATTGATCTACATTGCGGGGATTTCTTTCTTTCCTCTCAAATACCGTTGAGGCAGATGCATTAGTTTGCACTTCATTGCGGGGAATTCTTTCTTTCTTCTCAAATACCGTGGAGGGGGATGCATTAGTTTGAACTTCATTGCGGGTAATTCTTTCTTTCCTCTCAAATACTGTAGAGGGGGGTGCATTAGTTTGAACTTCATTTCGAGGAATTCTTTCTTTCCTCTCAAATACCCCAGAGGGGGGTGCATTAGTTTGACCTTCACTACGGGGAACTTTTTCTTTTCTCTCAAATACCGTAGAGAGGTATGCATTAGTTTGAACATTGTTGCGAGGGATTCTTTCTTTCCTCTCAAATACCTTCGAGGGGGATGTATTAATTTGAACTTCATTGCAGGGAATTAATTCTTTCCTCTCAAATGTGGTGGAGGAAGGTGCATTAGTTTGAACTTCATCGTGGGGAATTAATTCTTTCCTCTCAAATGTGGTGGAGGAGGGTGCATTAGTTTGAACTTCATCGCGGGGAATTAATTCTTTCCTCTCAAATACATTAGAGGGGTATGCATTAGTTTGATCTTCACTGGAAGGAATTCTTTCTTTCCTCTCAAATACCATGGAGAGGGGTGCATTAGTTTGATCTTCATGGCCGGGAATCCTTTCTTTCCTCTCAAATACTGTGGAGGAGGGTGCATTAGTTTGATCTTCATTGTGGGGGATTTTCTCTTCCCTCTCAAATATCATGGTGGGGGATGCATTAGTTTCATCTTCATTACAAATTTTTCCACCTGTTTCATTTATTGTGGGTAGGGGTGGACTAATTTGATCTTCGCTGATTTGAACTCTTTCCCTTCTTTCAAACCTCTCAACCAGAGAACGGGTCCTTCCTCGCACAACAGCTACTGCAATAATATAATATAAAAATATTCACTTTTCAGTGGCTTTATACAATTCAAAACAACATATATAAAGGATGGCAAACCTCCATTGACATATTTAACTGGAATATTTTCTTCGTTGCAAGTAGAGGACTCATCACCTGGAACAAATCACAAGTAAACTCAAAAGACTCATCATCTTTAATCATATATGATAATCCAAAGTAAGAGGAAATGTAGACTAGATAAAAGAGATTAACCAAATAGGACAAACAAATATAATCAGTGATGACTTCAATTTTTAATCTGCCAAGTGATTTAACACGAAAAACTTACGTTTTGTCAGGTTAAAAAAACTGTATGGAGATACAGTTTTATCAGACTTGTCGATGACATTCTTGATAGGATGTTTATCTTCACAAGATTCTTTGACTTCATTCTGAGATCCAAGATCACTTTGGAACTTAGAATCTTTTGTATTGTCTAATTTACTTTTAGTATCACAAAAAGTTCCAGAGTTCACATCTGAAAACCTATCAACATCGAATCTGCCAGTAGATGCTCTCCGAACATGAGCTGGTTTAAGTAACATCCCGGGTTTTGTCTTTGAAAAAGTAATGATCTCTTTTTCAGGTTTTGGTGAGTCCTTAGCATCAGGAATGTTCCGCGGTTCAATGTTTGGCACAAAGAGAGATTTTCTAGTCGCTTGTTCATTTGATTTTACATGAACGTTTGCTGTAGGAGTCTGCTTCACCGTTTCCAAGCTATAAATTTCCTTCGATTCCTCTGCGAGACCTACGTTTGCAGAACTATATGATCCTGATCTCTGTAAAGTAACAGGCTTCCCACCAGCAGCTTTATACATTAAAAAAAAAAGCATTAAATTTGATTCACAATCACCAAAGTAATCAGAATTAAAAATATATAGACACCAGAATAAATGTGTGTATCCGCTTGACATGGATTCATCCCTCTCAAGTCACTTCAAGAAATTGTCCATATACATTGTTCGTTAAAACAACCTATTGAAGCAATGGTAGAGACTTGTGAAATTTAGCAGAACACTTTCAGTAAAGAAATTTATAAGACAGTTTGAGAAATTATTACCATAAGTGAAAGAATAAATCGGCATATAATACTCTCGCTAAATGCAGCAATAATAATGTAACTGATTAATTACAAAACTTAAAATTTCAAAGAAAAACTTTGGAAAGGCAAAAAGTCGGTGGCTTACAGTCGATATATATATTCTTTATCTCTTTTGACTCATCAGGAGATATGCTGCGAAACCCAGAAGTTGGCCCTAGATCGACCTCTGCTTTTTCCAGTTTACTTCCCTTAAGACTATGTTTTTGCTCTGTGCCTTCATCTTTCTTGAGATCCAAGCCATCCCCATACGGCTCAATAAGCTGACACATTGAAACTACCACTCAGAAAAAGAGCTAACAGAAAATAGCATGTGCATCTCAAAATATTGTTTCCGTTACAGAATAATATGGATGCCAAGTACACATGTTGCCGCTAATCACCCCGCTCTGGCGCTCCCTCTCCAATGTCAAAATTGGAGAGTTAATAGCATAAGTAATGGCATCTCACAGCTATTTAAGTATGCTTTCACAATCATACTTGGAGTTAAATAATATATATTTATTACAGAAATATCATGTTTTAAGTTAAAAACTAAAGCAAGAATTAATCTAAAGGATAGTGGGACCTACTGATATGTCTGCTACCCAAACTCCAACAGAGTTTCGGTAGAATGAGCACCCTAAAAGTTTCCCATCGTGAATGCAGAGATCACCAAGTGTTGTCCATCCCATATCAACAGTATCATGACAAATAACAGGTTCCCAAGAAAACACCTGCAATATATGAGCCTCGCAAATCACATCTTTATCCTGATACATGTGATGCATTATTTATTTTAAAGTCTAGATATAATTAAAATTTACCTTCAAACCATCTTCATGTCCGCTAAATAGGGTCCTTCCATCAGGATGAAAAGCTATTGAGCGTACCCCTGTAGCCTAATAAAAAGTAATGTAACATGCGTCAGATTAAGTAATCTAACTTAAAAGCAATGCAATTTGTACTTACCGCTGAAGTTTAATGTTTATGCTCATAATGTGCATGCATTGGGGAGAATAAATAGTAGTATGAAACTTGTCTAAAGGTGTTGTGAGAGAGATATAAGAGTAGAACAAGCACAAGATATAGCATACAATACATGAACATAATAGTTTCCTCTCAAGCAGAAGAAGAAAGATTTGGCAGGTTTCTATACCTCACGTCTGGCAGATCCTATCAGTTCAAAGGTTTCTAAATCCCAGAATTTCACTGTTTTATCTGCCGAACCTGCAAAACAGTTTGTGAACTTCAACAACTGCTTTTTCAATGACTTAATATATGTATACAAAAGATGTTTGTAGAACTTCTGAAGATAAAGAAAGCACAGCTATAAAAAGAATAACATATTGACATTAACACTATGAGAGATAGAGAAGGAACTTTAATGTTTATTTTTTATTTTCCTATCAGATAGTATGATGAAATTTTTACATGAGTTCAACCACATTTATCCTGGTGCTTTAAATTTTTTGTTTCTATTAACTCAGTTACAGATAAATTGCTCTTTCTAGGCAGGATATGGTTGAGGCTTTGATTATTAATTAGGGAAATAAAGCACAAAATTAATTATTGATAGGTTTTCCATGCATAAATGTTTTGTGGTTAAATATTCATGAGATGAACTATGCGAAAGATATATTTGACCTAGATGAAGTTAAAGTTAATCTCAATGTAGGAGGATTCTAAACCTTGAAATAATTTTGTTGTTTGAATTTCTATTTCTTCTTTTTTTTTTTTGTCTTAATTAGTTTTTTCTAATTAAGAGTCTACAGCTCATTCCTTAATGTCAGTAACATATGATCCATTCATGTAAACAATGAAAATAAATGTGAATGATACCATCTTTCCGTATTTGTTATCAATGCAATAACCAAGTCAGTAAGAGCAGATCACTGCTATTGGTATGAGCATTAATTGTCATTTTTAAAAGAAACCCAAATTCAAAACCTGACAAAATCCTGAATAAAATGAAGCATGAAACTTACCTCCATTATTAGATCTTGTTGATATTAAGTTATTTCCATAAAACTCTTACCTTTTTCGACATGTTCTTTATTTTAATGGCCCTAAGTTGAGATATTGGACCACAGCTGATGTAGAACAAGTTCTTCATTAGATTTTACCAACTAAACAATCTAAGTAAATTTTAATTTAGTGCCCTAGAATTTATATCACTCGTTTAGAAGAGATTTCCTCTATGTATCAATCCTATTAAAGAAGATAGTGATTATGAGAATACACTTATAGATATTGCAGAGACATAAACATCAACCACTCTAGAGCATCCTAAGCATTCAAAAGTCACTAAATCACCTGTAGCCAGAAGAAACTCGAGCGGATGGAAATCTAAGGAACTAATGTGTCCATCATGGAAATTGAAATCATGCAAAAGCTTTCCAGCAGTTAGATCCCACACCTGTAAATTGGCGATAAGGTAAACATATGGTTGATGGATGCAAAAGTTGTACTAAATAAAATCTATTGCAAGATATTTAGTACAATGGATTAATAAATGTTTGTACTATTACCTTCACAACATTATCAAGTCCACCAGAAACTACCCAACGGCCATCCGGAGTGAATTTGATAGTACTGATGCCTTGGCTATGACCCTTGTATGTATGAATACATCCTTTTTTCCGGATGTCCCAAAGCTTTAGATTAGTGTCCGTGGAGCCAGATGCAAAAAACTCACCAAATGGATGAAACTCAACAGAAGTACAATTGGATCTGTGCCCGGAAACAGTGCGAACCACTATACTTCAAGAACAATGACAAAAATATTAAAACATATTGATAAACTTTAAAATGCAGGGATCCTATAATGCACTCAACAATTGATAAATGCTTTAAATTTTGGAAATAAAAACGTAAAATTGTACTAAAGGATTCCCCTATAAGGTTATGATTGCAATACAGATATAGCTAAATTCCTAGTCCTTGCATCAAATAATTGTCTAAGTTTATGATCAGCAAATTTTCACTTCTCTAGCTTACACTTCAATGCTCCTTAAATAAACACCATTTTAGGTTATAGTATAGCCCAATATCATCATGGATTCATGGACTAATCAAAGATTCAACTTACTCTTTGCCTCTTCCAAATCCCAAAGCCTTATCACACCCGATGATGAACCACCAAGAACTAACACTTCTCCCGAATCAAATGCAACGGATTCGACTGGACTAGTATGACCAGATAGGCTCTGCATATAATTACAGTAAGTCAGCATATAATTCATGTGCCAAAAGGGTGCAATAAAACAAAACTTATTGGTTAACATGAACTGAAAAGCAAACCATTCAGTCAAGTAGAATGAGCCAATGGTCTAAAATCAAACAATAGCCATATCCAAAGTTCTAACCAAAATGCTCAAAAAACAAAGGTAGCAATGCACTAACCGTTAAGGAAGTTGGTTTTCCAATAGTCCATAGATTGACCTTGTGATCATCCCCTCCTGTAACGAAAAGCCTACAAGCCTTCTTTCCAATATTTAAACAATTTACGTTGCTTGAATGAGCCACAAATTCCTCTAAAGTTGATTGGCTCAGGAAATCACATTATCATCAAATACACTCAACAATTGACAAATCAGATTAAACAAACAAAGAAAAACAACAGCAAAGATTCAAGACCCCCCAAACAAATTGAAAATCACTTTTTAAAGCTTAATAACCAGCAACATTTACATCTTTAAATATGCTTTCTTGTTTATGATTTTCAAATATTAAAGGAAAAAATGCTGAATGTTTCAGATGATAGAAGGAAAAAAAAACTGACAACAAAACCACAAATCAAAGGCAACACTTTGAAAGCTCTCACTAACTTCTGTAGCAATTTCCATACACTAAAATATAAATATATAAAAATAATAATTAAAAAAAAAGGTAACTTTTTTCATCAACTGACAAAATTTGCTTCACTTATTTTCCCAGAAAATAAACAGATTACACCCAAATTTACCCTCTCAAATCAGAAACCAAAAGGTTCAAATTTAAAATAAAAAAATAAAAAGAAAGAAAAAAAAAACTGTAAAGAAACACCTGACCTAGATTTCAATGGAAGTACTTAATTTTACTTCGTTTTTTTTTTTTTTGCATAATAGAAAAGCTGAAGCATTCCAAATAAATAATTTTCTCAAGCATAAATACATTTATTTATTTTTAAAAAATAAAATAAAAAGGATACGTATTTTGTATCCACGCTTTGCCATTTTTTGTTGGGCACCTCTGAATCAAGCTTCTGGAGCTGAAATGAAATTCCTTTCTGAAGGAACAAACCAATTGAGGAGTTGGGTCGACTTCAAAAACGAAGCTTGTTGCTTCTTGATACTACTTTTACACCAGAACAACGATTCAGAAGGAGAAGAAGAAGAAGAAGATGATGATGAAGCTTTTTAGGTGAATATAGGAAATGAAAATCCGAAACAGAAGTTAGGAATTGGATTGTATATGTCAGAAAGGAAAATGGTCTGAAAACAATATTAAAAAGAGGAATAATTCAGATTCAACTATGTTAGAACTTAGAACTCATAAATAATATATATTTCTATTTCCTTTTTATTTTTTATTTTTTTTATTTTTTATTTTTTATTTTTTATTTTTTATTTTTTTATTTTTCAAGGTAATAATGCTTTTATTTTCTCTGTCCTAAATAAATTAAACACTAGTAGTACTTTCATATCTGTTTTTTTCTTTCCTTTTTATATCATTTATTGTTAATAATATTATTATTAAATGATAATAACAGTAATAACTTTAATGTGTGGAGAAGGAGGACACGTTAAGTTGTGGTAAAAGAAACTAAATCTCTCTTTCAAGTGACACAAACTAACGGTAAGTAGTGAACAATTTAGATATTATTCTTTATAAATTTTTAAATTATATTGAGGTTGATGGACATATACTAAAACAGTTTCAATCTATTATCCCATTTAAAAAAAACTATTATTTTGTCAAATATCATTATCAATTTTTACAAAAAAAAATTAAAGGTTAAATTATTTGACAAAATACAAAATTTTCATTAAATATCAATATAAAAATAATTTATATTCACAGTGGATTTTTTATTTTTTTAATTATATTTATGCATGTATTTAAATGTAATTTTTATTTATTTGCTAAATAAATCATCAATTTGCAATGATGAAATCCGAAATTTTGAATGATAGGTGCAAGATCATATATATTTGTTTAAATGAAAAATGCATTATTGAATAAAAAAATTGTATGTTACAACAATTATACTATTATATATATATTCAAAAAATTAAGCACATCTCGACATCTATAAATTATAACTCTACATATTTTGAAAATGTTGTCAAAAAATTCCATTTTTAACATTATCAACTATATATCTTTTTTTTATGTGAAGAAACAATTATTCAATAATTTACCTCTCATATCATTGTTCATTGCTCATTCACAAATAAACTTATACAATAAGATTCAGCAGGGACATCACTAAATTTTTAATGAAAAAAACACAAATATTCATAAATTAATAATAATAAAATAAATAAGTTAGTGAGGGCAGTTGCCCCTAATTATATTAAATTATATTTATTTTTGTCAATTTGATCATTAAACAATCACTTTCTTTTTAATTTGGTCAAAAAACTAGAGAAACACAATCAATAATTCATGAACAATTATTAATATATCAATTTAGTCACTTAATTATTTTAAAAGTATGGGAGAACGATGGTGTGAGAATACAATTGATGAAATAATAATTTAGAAGTTAATTATTAAATTATATAGTTAATTGGTTAAATTAAAAAGAGTGATCATTTAAGGATCAAATAGATAGATTTGAAAGCAAAAGTTTATTAAAACTCAATTTATCATGGATTTTTGTTTTTATTGACAATCTATGCCACACGTCTCTTTTATATTTAAGAAAATGTTTGTATTTTTCTTTTATCTTACTAAAAATTAAAAACCATTATTAAATTCAGTAAATTAAATTATAAATTGAAAAGAACATTAGTTTATGGACTAAAATTGCTTTTTGGAACTATAAGTGTCTGGTAGCATAAAATCTACAAGTATCATAAATTTTTGGACATTAAGTTATATTTTTATTTAGTGTCGATGGTACGTATGAAGTCTAAGATAGATTTTAAAATAAAACATTTTAAACGTCATAACATTATGTTTATTAAAATACTTATCAAATTTATATTTCAGACATTTTTATATATTAGATTATTTTTAAAATTAATATAATCAATTTTGTATGATATTTATTGTTTATTGATAAAGTCAATTGATTTTATATTTATTAAGATAATATTTGTTCTAGACAATATTTTATTGATTTAATTTTAAAAATAATATAATCCAATACCTTCTTGTTAAATAAATTTTTTATTTTTTGAAGTGTAAGATCATTGACTGTCTTGGTGGTCTTACTCTTATGCGGTCATGTATTTGCTTAAAATTGTTTGATGCATATAAAATAATTAATCAAGGTATGAAAACAAAAAAATATACATTAATTAATACATAATTTAATTTAGATACACTCTTAATTTAAAAATAAAATTATACTGTTAAAAAATTATGATATTCTAACAATATAAATATTTTATTTATACAATATAAATTTATATGATATTTAATTTTTATTAGAATATTTATAATAATTACTTGTAATCTACCGATAATATCTTTCTTTACTCGGATAAAAGATTAAACTCTTGGTAAAACTACAATACCAATAACGCATTACGCTATATTCATGTGCCTTCATCTTGTGGTAGTAGTGTTTTACTTTTCTTTTACGAGTTTTCAAATAATAATAACAATATTTGAGGTAAGGATTTTATTTATTTATTTATAATTGAAATATTTGATTGTGTGAGGTAAGAATTGCTCCGTTGCGTGTGGGCTGTGGCTCTTTCTAATTAATTGCGTCTTGTACGTTAGTGTTTGTGGAGTATAAATTATAATATATAAATTTAATAGTAGGTTTGATGTATTTATTTTTATTAATTTATAAAATTAGTTTCTTTAATATATAGGACAATAATTTTGATATTTTTAAAAAAATTTGAATTAAAAAAAATTATGACGATTTGATATATTTTAAATAATATAAAATACAATGTTATGATATATATATATATATATATATATATATATATAATTATTTAGATGCATTAATTATTTATATGTCATTAATTAAATTATAAATATAAAAAAAATTGAAGTTAAGAGCAAAGTTTTTACGGTGTATTAT
>JBBPBS010001075.1:13057957-13070609 GCA_037974835.1 Cicer judaicum | reverse complement strand
CATAAAATGTTTAGATCTAATCTAAATATCGCAACAAATTAATTCTACAAATTATTTTTCAGGTGAATAAGTTAAAGATCTTGATCTTATGAATAGATATTTAATTATCTTGTTGTTTTAAAGATATACATGTATTTCAATTTTTGTTGAGAAAATCAAGAAATATAGATAATTTATAAGATTTGATGAATGATTAGTATGATGGATATGTTGTTACGCCATTTGATAGAGTTTATAATTATAAAAAACTTTTAATTGAACTAATTATTGTCGAAATTAAGAAAAATAATTAACGATTTAAATAAAATGTAACTTAAGTGACTAAATCGATATAAAATAAATTTAAAAGATCAAAGCGAAAATTAAAATAAGTTTAAAAGATTTTTTTTTACAATGGTAATACTATATTGCTATTCTCTATTTTTAAAATACAAAAGTATTTTGTAACTCTTTGAAATTGTCTGCGTAATGCGTAGTAAATGTTCAAAATATATTTGCTTTATAAAACTTTCCTGTAAACCTTAAACTAATATTTTAAAGAATATTTTTCATCCGATATCTACCTAATTTAACGAGTAATTTAACTAACAATTGGGCATGAAGTGAATTGAAGAGAATAAAAGGCACGAAAATGACTTATATCGAACAAAAGGAGATTCCTTATAATATAATCTTCCTTTTTGGTCTTCAATTTTTAATTGTTTTAGAGAAAACACTCAACGATATATCAAACATTTCGCTATCATTCAATAACATGGATGGCCATATATCAACTGCATCAATTTAGTTAGTTACATGAACAATCCAACTCTAGTGTTGCTTATTTTTTTTATTATATATGGTTGGCAAAAGACACAAATTTCAATCTATTAAGCATTGGGTATGAGTTAAGACTTTGACTATTAACATAACATAATATAATATAGTAACTATATCTATAAAAAAATGAGAATTTCTCGTAAAGATATTAGTATCAATTGAGTTAATCAAATCCATACGTTTAGATATAGGTGTCCTATCACCTTCAATGATAGTAAATGGGTAATAATTTTCAAAATAAGAAGTTCAAACCATATTTTACAGCGTGTATAAATGTAGCCTAAAATCATCAATGTCCCCATTTTAAAGTGACGGTGTGACAAAATACAGTAAAAGGCAATCTCTACATTGCAAGATATCCATCAAACGACAGTTCATAGATTTAATTAGTCTAACATCCACTCTCAATGTGTACTCGATTGTGTATATTCGACAATGTCGGTCCTCAAATGCATATAATTAACAAACAGTAAATTATTGAATTGTCTCTTAAAACTATAATTATAGTGGGGCATGTATGTACCTCTAAAATTTAGAAATAAATCAAATTTTAAAATTAAAGACGCTGGACAATATAATTTATCTGTTAATGAGATTGTCGTGAACATTAACGAAACATAAATTCATAATTAATTTATTGTCACATAAGAGAGAAATTAATTGTCTCATTTTGGAGATCAAATTGAAATTCAATTAAAAAACTGAAATTTTGTCTTAATTACAACGGTAACGTCTTATTAGCATGATAGATAATGTTGAGAAATATCTTCCACAATGAATTCCAACATGAATCTTAAACTAAATCTTCTAGAATGATTCTATGCGAGAATGTCTAGATAACGCTTTGAAAATAATTATCATTTAATTTTATGAGTGTATCTTCATTGTTTAAAAGCAACTAAGACATATGATAATATGTTATTGTACCTTTAAAATCATGAAACAGCTCGGTCATCATCATAACGTTGACTTTTCATCAAATTTGTTGACTTTCTTAATCATAACATAACTTGATCTTCAAAGGCACAACAAACAACTTCAAATGTATATGCGCACACACAACAACGCGACGCTTCAAATGTATATGTTCATATGTATATGCGCGCACACAACAACACGTGTAATAAATAGAGTTTGAACGTGTGTTGATTTCCTTTGACTTCACTTGACTTTGATGTCTTTGTTTCCTTGGGTATCTTCCTCTGATATTGTTTCCTTTGTTTTTTGTTTTATTTACTACACACTAAATAAAATCATTAGTAAAATAAATCGTTCTCAAAAAGTACCTTTGTCATCATCAAAACATGATGAATGAATTGTTCCTATAATCAACATGATCCTAACACACAATCTCAATCCATTATAGCACCACCACCCATAAACATGAGTAACTCTTGGACCATCAACCATCAGAGGGTCATTTCCTAAGTTTAGCTCAACAATAAATGAATCAGATGTAATGTACTTTAGTTATAATTCAGAGATACGATCTCTAAATCCATAGTAGTAAACATATGAGTGAAAATTTGAAGAATGAAGTAGTTGAGAAAAAAAATTGAATTATATTTTTTGTCTTGTTGATATTTTGCTATATATTAAATTATGTAATTTGCACTTATTACTTATTAAATCTATCTTATAGAATCTTGTATATGATGTACATGATACTTAAAGACCACTTCATAAGTGAGTCTAGATTATGAAAACGGTTTTTTAGTTTGATTGTATCCCTTTTGTGCCTAGATTTGGAGGAGGAAATTAGAAAAATTTGATAAATTAGCGAGTAAGTTTTGAGATAACAGTAGAAAAAAAATGGAGAGAAAATAGAAAAATTACCTGTAGAAAATTAAAAGAATTATCTTTCAGAATTCTTTTTAGTTGCAACAACTCTAACAATGACATTTGAGAATTATAGGGTTCAAGTTTTTATTCACTTATGAAATTTTGTATTATCTCATTTTATATAATTTGAGCACCATAAAAAAAGAAGAAAAATTAATTATATAAATGAAGGTTTTTGAAAGAAGAAGATATGAAATAATGAAAGAAGAACAAAAATGAATTATATAGATGTAAATATTATTATTGCAATGATGATATAGTTTCAATTTCGTTTTCAAAATTAGACAGTTTAGTCTCTCGTATTTCTAAAATCTAACTAATTAGTCTCTCTATTACATGACAAAGAGTTGACTAACAAGGAAGTTTGTCAAATAAGCCGTTGAAGTCAACGTTAACCTTGTTAAGAGAACAAATTAATGGAAGTACTATATTGGCTCACTTTTTTTAATTTTAAAGTGTTATTGACTTATTTCTAAGTTTAATGAGGTAAACAGCTGAGCTTTACAATTTCATATACAATATAGTGATTTATTCAATTAAGAAATCATGTATATAAAAAAATGTTAATCAATGTCCCAAGACACCTTAGGTCTTACATAATATTATTACTATTTAATTTTCACATACTCATAAGAGTGTGACTCTAATGATTTAGTCGAATGACAAAAAGATATGTACGAACGAAGATAAATGAAAATATAACTTTAATGGTATATTTAAAAATTTATATATTTTAATATTATTAAATTAAATTATCAATAATTGAATAACATATCATTTTTAAATGTATTTGACTATGTTTTAAATTTAATATCACTAAATTTAAATTTTTTCTTTTGAGTCTATTTTAAAATGATATTTTTTATTATAATTATGATTTTGATTAAAATTAAAATTTTAATTATAAAAATAATTTATTTAATTATTAAGACTAAAACTAATTAAATAAATATATTTAAACTTCAAATTTAATTAACTTTAATAAACATTATAAAAATGTTTATATAAATAAGTTAAAAATATTATTAATCAGAATATTTATAATACATGTACACAATATTTTTTTAGTAGTACCACAAAAATTGTCAAATGAAAAACTTTTTATAAGTGTTTAAAATATTGTAGTAAAATAAAATAAAAGACGCATGGAGTGTCTTCGGGCGTGTTTAATGTATGTGGGACAACTCGTGGCACCGTCCGTCATTGCAACATTTGTCGTTTTCTGTCTTTTTTTTTATTTCACTTTCGTGTAGTCGTTTTCGATATCATCAACTTTCACCAATTGTAGTCAGCTTTTACGGTTTTACTAACTTATCTTTCTTTCTCCAAAACAAAAGCATGTATATACGACAAAGGAGAATAACACGTACGTAAGGATACTGTTTACGACATGACCATGTGTAGCAGGGTAGAACCGATAACAAAATGGTTACTTCTAGTCTAGTTCTAATAACATTCCAAGGAAAATGCACATGCACATCCAAATCCAAATATATGGTAATGAAAGAACCCCTTAACCATCTACACTTGTCAATCATAATTTTATTTATTTATTTATTTATTCATTCTTAATTACAAAAATATTTTGCTTCTTTGTTATTTTTTATTATGCTTAATTATTTTCATTTGTTCAGAAAGTAATGAATTTTTTTTTCTAATCTTTTAATGCAAATTTTTTAAATTAGAAATTGAAATTAACACATCATAATAAAAGTTGTATTGTTAAGTGTATTTTGATTTTAATTTTAAAAAATTAAAATTATTTTAAAATAATTAGATTAATTTTGATATAATTAAATATTCTCGAATAAATTGATTCTACTTTTATAATTGATTTTAAGTTAAAGTTATATGTAACTTTTAAATCAAAATATATCTTTACACAGCAGTTTATTGTTAAAATTACTTTTATCTAAACATATATAAACAAATATTTTATATTAAATTTATTTTTAATTAAAATCAATTAAATAATGTTAATTTACTCAGAATCAATTTTAGTAAACTCAAAATCAAACACCAACTAAATGGAAAAAATAAATACTTGTGATAAAAATTAAAAAAAAGTGTTGTTTTAATTGAGGGATCCATTTAAGAGAAATCTAAAAGTGGCACTTTCTATTTTTTATTTTTTCATTTTTTCTACATTACTTTTTAAAAAGCACAAAAGTCCAAAACACGAAAATGTAAAGGAGATCTTTCTAAGACTAGTGCTTTTTTTATTGACCAAAAATGAGATTTTGTGCTTCTTCTCAAATATAATATAAGACATGAATCTAAATATACACAAATATAGCACGGTTACATTTTTTTGATATGTACATGCTCCAAAATTTGATTAAAAAAAAAAAGAATCCAAACTAGCAAATAGTAACTGACTACGAGTGAGTTGCTTTTGAGACATAGCATTTCTGTCTAAACAACCAATATCTCTTAAACAAACCCAAAAGGCAAAAACAACCAAAAATATTTGGGGTTCCAAACCAATATATACTTAAAAAAATGACCAATATCTTTTGAAGAGTGACACATTGTTGTTGATTTCTACTTGCTGCCCAACAACAACAAATAACCCTCCTTTATAACATGACATTGCCTAAAATCATGTGTCCAAATCAATTGTGCAAAAGATGGGATGATATACTCAAAACATGCTTGGATTCGAGGTGAACTGTAATTTTGAAGAAAAAACTATATTTTTTAGTTTCAACAAAATCTTAGTACCAGTGATTTGACCAAATTTACTGTGATTCCAAACATGCACTAAATCGTTCTGAACTGAGTCGTGACATCTTTGACGTATGATGAACTGTGATGCATAAAACTACCTGACGACATTCCTGCTAATATTACATTAGTAAGCAGAATTTACACATTAGTGATCCAATAAAAAAAATGAAGATCTTACTTCAAATTAATGAAGAATAGATAGGTTAAGTTCAAATAAATTGAGAACCAAATCTAGGCGGCTATGGAACGGGAGTTCATCTTACACATCCGTTTACATTGTTAGCAAGAGATCCTGGACAATTTCAGACATAGCTGGTCGGAATTCGGGTTCGCGCTGAAAATAAAATAATAAAAATGAATGAAAGGAGAATAGATGATTGTAGTTGCATAATTGAAATTACACTATGACTAGACAAACTTTTTTTTATATTTCTCTATACCAAATTTTTGTATGATTAATCATTCTACGGTTTGTTTTAATAGTTCTCTATAAGTATATTCTGCCATAAGTCCATAACTGTACATTTACTTTTAGAAGCTTTATCTAATCTCATGCAGTTATCCATACCAGTATCCATGCAACGTAGATTACCTGAATACATGAAGAAACAATATCTGCAAATCGTGACAACGACTTCATAGAATAGGATCCATTTAAGCGGGGGTCAACCATTTTTGACAATGCATCAATGTCATGGAGTTGAGGGACTGCCCATCTGACCAAAAACTGTTCAGCACGAGGCCGTGACCTAAAAAGAACATATGTTGCCTTAGCCAAATCCAATACTTAAAATATTGCTAAGCTTCAGCTTGACTGTAAAAGTAAAAATAGGACAATGAGCACAACTACAAATGGGATAGATTACTTGTCATAGGATTTTCTTCCAGTGAGGAGTTCTAGCATTACGACTCCAAAACTGAAGACATCGCTTTGCTGTGTATAACTTCCAGACTCGAATTCTGGTGCGCTGTAACCGTAAGCTGTGAGGAGGCGTCCAGATAACTGAAATTGAGCCATTGTTTAGTCAGAGATGTAACAAAAACAGAATAATTGATAAACTTAAATACTACGTGTGTGATAGTATTTTCCTTTTAAGTTATATATCATTCTAAGAGCTTACAGAACCAGACCAATGATCCATTTGAGTCTATGTATCATCTATGATTTTTCTTTTCAAATAAAAATTGGTTAGTACTAACAGCCATCATTTAAGGGCTGCATAGTGGCATGAATAATGACTTTGACTCCTGTCACACTTATGAAATCTTTAGCTTCATATTCATTGGTTCTGAAAAGTTAAAACAGGCTTTCTTTTCTGTATCAAAAAACAAATATGTAATCATGACTTGGTACTTCCATTTCAGTATTGTGGTTTTTAGGTCATTTATTCCAGAACATTCAATAACACTCCAGTGACATGTTTGAATTGACTTATTTGAGCTTATCTATCTGTTCGCATAAGCACTTGTGAAGCTGTGAGACTGTTTAGTAGAGCTTATGGAACCTGAAACATCTGATGACATATTCGTAAGTTGTTTTCAGCTTATTTTTACAAGCCACCATAAGAGCTTATGAAAACAGTTTGACTTTATTTCTATAAGTTCACCGTGAGAGCTTATGAATTTTACAGTTGAAGTTAATACAAAAGAGATACCTGACCAACGGTGCCAGCAGATAGCAAATGACCTAATCCACAATCAGAGACACACACTTCCGACTTTTCATTCAGAAGAACATTAGCAGATCTAAAATTTCGGTGCACAATCGGCGGCCGAAAATTCTCATGCAGATACCTGATCCATGGAAAAAATCAAATAAAAAAGTTAATCGTTATTTAGGCTGTCAAGTAAACAACCAATAATGCAAACCAGAAATTAGGTTTGTCTATCTAAACAAAATGGCATTAGATTTTGTGAGTTGATGACGAAACTCACTCTAAAGCCTTTGCAGCTCCAAGTGCCACCTTAATGCGCGCATTCCAAGGAAATTTAATACAATGTTCGTCATCACCATGCAGTTTATCATGTAGGGTCCCATTACTACAATATTCGTATATAAGTAATTGTTGGTTATACTCGGCACAGTATCCCACAAGCTTTGCAATATTGGCATGCTGAATTTTGGAGACGCTGTATACCAATTGAAGAAACTGTTCATCATTCTGGTCCTTGAAAGCAGTAGCATACAGTTTCTTCACTGCTAAAAGCTACAAAGATCATTCAAAAGATATAAGCATGCGATGCACTAAGAAACCAAGTGAAGCCATGAAAATGACATTACTGGACACAGACACGATACTTGACACGTAGACAATGGTAATAATTTAAGAAAATGGAAGTAGTTGAATATAACACTTGTCAGTCTTGTGTCGAACACTAGACATGCCTTTAATCTAACGTGTCGATACTACATAGATTATAAATAAAAAGCGGCCAATTAAACCGGAAGAATACTACCTTTCCATCAGGGAGCTCAGCCCTATATACCGATCCAAGAGTGCCTTCCCCGATGCGGTTTTCTTCAGAAAAGCTATTTGTATATTGCTGAAGTGATGCAACAGTATACATTTTGATGGAACTTGCCATAACTTGTCTTTCAGTACCTTTGGTAGTTACAGCTGGATTGGCAATAACCTTTGCACCAGGAATGCTCGGCAGAGAATGTGGTGGTGGCTGCAAGATTGAAGGTTTGGAACCATCATTGCGTTCTGAAGTTGCAGATACTGTGTTCACATATACAAGTTCATCTTGAACCTTTGGAACCAAGTTCGTAATTCTATTTGGTACTTCATTTAAACGTGATGTTTTATCAACTGCATCATTTGGAATTGCAAAAAAAGTTCGACAAGGTACATTAGAATGGATATATTTTCTTCCAAAGCAAAATATCACCCTAAGATGAGTCAGAAATGAATTACCTTTTCCATCTTGATTAGTTGCTCCAAAAATAGCGTCACTGCGCGTAGGTTTATGCAATGTCATTGGAAAACCCTCCACGTCAAGATTCTGAGATTCTTTGTTTTCTGGCTCTCTCTTACAGCACCACATCATAAAAAGACAAATTCCCAAAGCAATACATACTACAAGACCGGCAACAGCAATCAAAATGGTGTACTTAGCAAGAAAAGACTTAGCAGAACCACTTGTAGGCTTCACTGTTGTCAGGGCAGGACTATATGCTACACTCCAAGGTGATTCTCCAGCGAATGGACTCATAGCTACAGCTGAAGGGGCCGCAGCAGGCGGTGATGGAATAATAGTAGTATTAAATGGATTTCCATCTTTTCTGCAAGGGACATGCTGCTATGTTAACTTGAATAAAACTATAAGATAACTAACTCATTTAACCTAAAGGCATATGGAATGCAACTCAGCCAAGAAAAGTATGTTTCAAACATTTGGAATGAGAGAAATCTAGTGCAGTGTTTCAGGTTTTGTGTTATTATATGAAGCACTGGCACAGACAAGAACACTGAGCGCGATATAGACACTAACACTTAGACACCGTTAATAATTTAAGAAAAGGGAAGTGATTGAATTTAACGACATGAGTCGGTGTCAGACACTGAGATATGTTAAACACCAGACATTAGACACCCCTCTAATCTGAAAGTGTTGGTGCCGGATACATTTTTCTCATATGTAATAAAAATACAGTAGGAAATTACCATCTCCTAGAAAATTGAAATGATCATACTTGAATCGGAAAAGACAACAAAACAGAAAAATATAAAACTCCATTCAAACCACGGGTCACCTGAAATTAGGGATGCTCAACAAATTTGGAGGAACTGGTCCAGAGAATAAATTATTCTCTATATCCCTACATAATAATAAACTCACAAATTAAACCATAGAATGTATTTTCTACTTCCTATGCATTATTGCAGGATTTAGATAAGATTTAATTATATGTTTGTAAAAAGTATTTGGATAGTCAGAATTACAAATCCTGAAGAGGAAGGTCCTGCAAAACAAAAAGGGTCCCTGAAAGTGTATTGTTCTGCAAGTGTCTGCAAATGTAAATAAAATAAATAAATATATAATAACACTTCCACATTGAATAAGTAGTAAATAGAATTTATTCTTAGAGAGAAAATTTACTCACAATGTTGTAAGAGAAGTTAAACTTCCTATTGAGGATGGCAGCGGACCGCTCAAGTTGTTACTGGCCAAATCCCTGCAGTATAGCACATGAGTTTCATAAATAGTGTATGCCAAGACATAAGAAATGGAGATACATATCGCAAATAATAACAACTCAATATGGCAGCATATGATGTAGATATATTTTTGCACTCACAAGTTCAACAATTGTGTTAATAAGGATAAGGCATCTGGAATACTTCCATTTAACCGATTTCCTGACAGAGACCTACATGTTAAATAACAGGAAAAAAAATAACTCAGTATATATGGATCTGGCAACAGACATTTTACTAAATACAACCAGAAAATCATGAATTTGAAATGATAAAGATAACATACAAGGTCCTCAGAGTAGGGGGTAAAGTGAATGGAATGGCACCTCCGATGTGGTTGTTGCTAAGATCACTGTACAATGAGAAACAGAGAGCTTCATGAGGTTTTTACTTTCTAGTGAAAATACTACACTATAGTTACACAATTACTGGTCAAGAGTTACGTTTTCCCAATTAATCAAAACAAAACTGACTCCTCTAATCACCAATGACATTAGACAAATAGGAGCTTACATACATGGTGAGTATGGCTCATAGTTACTAATAAGTGGGAATGTCGCTCGAGCGAAGCGATAGCCCTCTAATCACTGGAGAGAATGTTGTAATCTAGACCGTAGTATTTAAATACATAGTAAGCCCTAAGCTTAAAAAATTAAGACAAAGGGCCTGAAGCCACTCTGCAGTCAAATACGTAGGCACAATTGGATGAACTCCGTGATTAAACACTGTGTGTTCTTTGTTTGCGTTTTTTCGCATTTTGATTCTTTGGAACAGGGATTGCTGATCTAACAAAACATACATTCAGTATTTCAACCGTTATTAAGGAAACAAATGCAACATGGATGATCAACACATTCTTAATCCACAGTAGACAAAACTACCGCTGAATTCAGTGATTCTTAAAGACTTGGAAAGCATATCCGAAAAACACATATCAACATGTACTGTAATCTTGAAAATTGGCACTCACATTGCTATAATGGATGGGAAATCCAAACTACTGCCAAGCTCTCCACCTAAATTCAGACCGTCTAGTCGTCTGTCAACACAATAGAAATTTCAATGAGTCTTATGATCCCAATTGCATCACTATGAAACCAATTACAAAAACAATATTAAAAAATGATAATTCAAGAAAAGGAGAATGTCTATACATGGCAGTTATGTTGGAGAAGACACAATCCACACCTTGCCAAAGTTCTAAACATGGATCCCCTCCCTCAGGCTTCCACCCTTCAAGAGGTGGTGAGTCCATAGCAACATATAGACGATTGATTGCTGCAACTGTGACCATAATACATATTATGACACATTAGTTTATACAGATAATTTCTGAACTCACGAACAGAACATGCATATAATATTTAAACAAGGTCAGATACTGAGATTAGCCATCAATTTTTTTTTAACTAAACAAAGAATAAATTATAGAACTTAGTCACTGCAAAAGTTCAAATGCTATATTATAAGCAAAATTAAAATAAAAGGGGTTATCACTTATCAGCTAAAATAATGAAGAAAGACACCGATTTTATTTTATTTTTTTAATTTTCTTTTGGTTTTCCTAAATTTGAAATTTGAAAAAAAAGTAGGAAATGAAAAGGCTATACAATACCATCAACAGGGTCAGTGTCTCCAACACAGAAAGTCCCAATGAAAATCACCATGGAAATGACATAGATTTGCACATGCAACGCAAAATTCGAAAACCCCATTTCCTCAAAAAGGGAAAAGCTTCCACCTTTGAAGCCACAACAACTATACAGCAACAAGTGGAACTGAAGAGACGCAACAGAAAAAGACAAAGGTAGAAACTTTGACAAGAATCTGATGTACTTCTAAGAAACGAAACAAACCCTTTTACAGAACGAAGGAAAATGCAAACAGAGAGAAAAACGAGGCAATGAAAATGAAAGGGTTATGGCTATGTGTGATGTGGAGAATGAAAATTGTGATAGGTAAGAGAGAAACAAAATGTGAGAAAATTAAGGAAGAGTTGGAAAATCTCAATACTCTCTCTCTCTGAGAAACAAGTGTGGTAATGTTTTAGTATTCTCCAAAGTACATAGATACGTAGTGTTGATACTTTGTGTGTCGCTGTTGTGTTTTTGCTTTTTCACTCTCTTTTATGAGTTCTCAAAAAAGCAGAGAGAGAGAGAGGGACCAATTTTAAGGCGTGAATCAGGATGAATATTGATATATGCAATCAATAGTTGATGTGGATTGTGGGGTCCACTATCTCTAAATCATGCATGAGAATAGAGTTTGGTCAAAAACAGAATGATGCTGTGCTGTGTACCAGATTATGCAGAACATTGCATTCTTAATTTCATTTTTTTTTTTTAATTATTATTATTATCCTACTTGTTTTCTTTTTTGACTTATTACTACTATATTTGTTAAACATCATTCATAATAATTTTTTATTTTATATTCATAAAAAAAATATCAAAAAAAGTTATTTTAAATATTTTAAATATTTTAATTTAATTATAAAACATAAATAGGGAATATTTTAAAATAAATTTGAAAATTAAATGAATTTATAATTTTTTTGTTGATTTGAGTGGTAAAAAAACTCAATCGATTATTTAATATTAATAAGATGATGATGTAGGTGTAAATAATTTTTTTATTAATTTACATTTTTAAAATAAGAAGTGTCATAAATCATATGAAATAAAAGTGATTGTTTTCTTATAAAATAGCGTGGATGATCATAATCAAATAAGGTGAATTCAGTCAAAACAAACTAATAAGGTATGAAATAATTGGCAATTATAATAGAATTATGATACCGTAAATAAAATGCTTATTTTAGAAGGACTTTTTTTTTGAAATTTTAATAACAAAAATGAGTAAATCATTACAATCTTCTCTGACTTTATAGTATATTTTCAATTTTAGTCTATAAAAAAAGTGTATTAATTTAGTCATTAATTTTATAAAACGTAATGGTTTCAACAAAATACAAGAATTCAAAGTTTGAATTGTATTTTATATTTTAAAAACTTTTTCTAATTCAAATCAACTTATTGAATTGTGTTAAAAAAAATTCT
>JBBPBS010001075.1:13047057-13057621 GCA_037974835.1 Cicer judaicum | reverse complement strand
TCTTCAAGCCTATACTTCATCTAAGTCTCTTCAAAGAAAGTATTTTCTATATTTCTACAAATATTATATCTCATATCTTAAAAACGACATAATATATTCAATTATTTTAAGGAGATACAATATCTCATTTTCTTAAAAGCAATCAAATTTATTGTGTGTAAATAATTAAGTTGATGATTTAAAAGACAAGATTGAAGTACATAGTTCAAACCTTTAAAAAAAAATTAACATAACAACTCATTTACTAATATTTATTTGCAAAGAAAATATTGTCAAACCTTCTAATGAGATACTGTCAACTACTTAAGATTTTTTATAACACATTTCAGTCGATAACTTTTTAATAAAATATACAATACAATATAAAACAATTGATCAAATATCCCTATCATATTGTGTATTATGAGAAAAATAATAATTCTTCATCCCACAAGCATTACTATTTGACGTATCTTAATAAAAATCTAACTTTTAAGCAAAATAGATTTTATAAATATATTAAGACATACTTAAGTATTTAACTTCCTAAGCTTCATTACACTTTACAAATATTTTCTATTTTTATTATGAGTAGCATTTTCAACGTATCCTCAAAGGATGCATCACCACCCTACACAATATTTAGTAATGTATATTTATAGAAGGATGAACTTGATAAATATGTTATAGAATAGGAACTAAATAAAAATATTTGTATTATCTAAGTCCAATTTAATAGTATTATATAAAATTAGAGATTATTTTAGTTGTCAATACTCTATTCAATAGTGTGTACAATCACTTATAACAAGACATATTTAAAAAATGTATTACAAAATTGATAATCAAATTTAAATTTGTAAAAATAAAATTAAGAATATCTTATAAAGTCAAAAATAGTTTAATAATTTTTTAAACATTAATATTAATAATTAATTATTAATTTTATTAAAAAAATATTAAATTCATAATCTATTTATCATTTCAACTTTTTCAAACCATCAACCTTATAAATTCTGACACTTTAGTGGTTTACTCAAAACTAAAAAACTAATAAGTAGTTGACAATTAAAAATATATATATATAATTATTAACAAGTATAAAAATTTAGGGAAGTAGTACAAGTAATTGTTTTAGAGGCTTGACACGAAGGCCAACTAGCTCAAGACAACTTTTATTTCATCAAGAAATAAAGTCTAGATAAATACGAGTCATATACTCGAGATGGGGTCTATAAGTTAGCCTGCATTTCCCGTAAAAAAAAAAAGTTAGCCTGCATTAACTCGAATAAAAAAAAAAAAAAAACTTAGCAATGCATCGAATCCAAGCTTTTTTTGACTAAAAATATCACAATTTAATTTAATTTAATTTATGGAGTATTTTAAATATTAGGCTAGAATGAGCGAAACCAAGCTTTTCTGACTAAGATCTCATCATTTTTTAAATACTCTTACGTATTCCAACATATTATTATTGTATTATCGATATACATGTTCCATTTATTTTATTAATTCAGTGTAACTCCTAAAATTATTATCTTTTTGTTTGAAACTATGAAGTGTAATTCCATGTCCTAAGTCGGCTTCATATAATGCGCTACACCGTAACAAGTTTTCTCTTTTTTTTCTTTGTCCTTTGATATGACAAAAGGGTTCGTGTCACTTTGTTGTAGGACAAATAGGTAAGCAACTTTAGTAAGAATTATATATATATATACAAGGTTGGTGAGTAATGTATGCATGGATGGTTAACCCAGAGTAAAGATAAAAACAATTAATCATTAATTTAGCGAATCCAATCCAGTGTCCTTACTCCTTAGTTGTGCAATAGTACTTTGGGTTGGTCATGTTTTATATTACAAACTTTAGTATAATCTCTTTCTTTTATTTTTTCTTTTTTTATTTAAGCGGACGATTTAGAGATTAATTAGTTTTGTATGTGAAGTTATTTTTTAAAATTGTGTTTGTTTTATTTTATTTAAATAAATAATTTTTATATTTATTAATTTGTTTGTATTTTGTCTTTAATTTTTTATCTTGGTGTAGTATTATTTTAAGTTTTCTTCTTATTTATATATTTGTTTGATTATATATTAATAAATCAGTTTTAATTGAGTATAAATTTAGTTAATAATTTTAATGTCTTTAGTATTGCGGCTCATAAGATATATATTTTTTATATACACTAAATCTATTATATTTATAAATTTTATTATATTTATAGAAATTTATCTATACTATAAACATAAATGATGAAAATTCATTTATAGATTCGTTTTTTTAATTTTTAATAATTTTAAATTATAGTGTTGTATAAATAGTTGTGCAAAAAGTACAATTTGAGCTAGCGTGAAGGATTACAATTTATATTTTGAGCCTCTAGTAGCATAATCAATGCCGTAAACGAAATCATGCAGTGGTAGTT
The DNA here is from genome assembly GCA_037974835.1 of Cicer judaicum. Lineage (NCBI taxonomy): Eukaryota > Viridiplantae > Streptophyta > Magnoliopsida > Fabales > Fabaceae > Cicer > Cicer judaicum. Next base: position 13,055,217 of record JBBPBS010001075.1, on the reverse strand, counting down.
AGCTATAGAAAAGCACCAAATAATTGTGGTTCTTGACCACTTGATTTAGATTTTCTAACTAATTTAACTATTTTTAGCTTTAACTTGGATGTGATAAAGGAACCTATCAGTTTTGATTCTTTCGGAATGTTATATAATTGTACCCTCTCTTCTGATTCTTAATCGCTTTGTTCTGTCTTTTTTAACCAGATGGAAGAATTAAAGAACTGGAATTTTTGTAGTCAAAGGGTCCATCATTTTCATTTTTGTATATTGCCAAAAAAAATCAATATAATCTTTATATGTTTATTTTAGAGTAAAAATTCAATACCTATTTCATTTTTAGTGGCCGATGATAAAAATACGGGAGATAAATCGTTAATATTATAAAAGATTTACGAATTAACTTGCAACAATTGAAAAGTTGTTTTTTTACGTCTAATTAAAATAAATAACTATTTTGAACAATATTAAGGGTTTGTTTAAGTGTGTTTTACTTTTTAGTTTTTGAAAATAATTTTATAAATGAATTTAAAAAAAATTGTATGACAATTTTAATTTTTAAAATAATTTTTTATTAGAGAGTTAAAAAAATTGAAAAATGAAAATAAAACATCATTTATTTATTTTGTTTTTTTAGTTTTAAAAAGTATAATATTCATAATAGTTTTACAAAACAGTTTTAAAAATAAATAATCTAAAGAAGTTTTTTAATTTTAAAATATTAAAATATAATTTTTGGGATGTAAATCAAACAAACTTTAAGTTTTTTTTAAAAAAAAATTTCCTAATTCTTTTTTTTCCTTTCTCAAAATCCAACTCAAGGCTAAAACACACGTATAATTTATTTTGAGAAAATATTTTTATTTTTATTTTTAAAATTTTGTATTAATTTTAATTGTTGATAAGAAGTTAAAAAAATTTAAAATAATTAATTTATTATAATTCTACAAATAATAAAATATGAAGAAAAAAATTTGTTTTTATTATTTGATAAAATGCATATTTAATTAGTTAATATTTTGTCTTAATTCCACAATAAACACATTTAGAAAATAAAAATCACCAACATTTTGCTAAAGTAAATGGCACCTTAGGGTTTGTTAGTTGCTTACACATAACAATTTTGTTTTCATAATCTCTTCTTCCAATTTTCTATATTTTCAAAAATATTTAAGATATACTTTTGAATTGACCAATTTAAATGTGTATTTTGTTATTGTTAAAATACAATTTTAGTGATCGATTTGAAAATAAAATTTTATCCTATATTTTTCATATTATACTCCTATCACCACAAATGTCATAAAATGATATTTTTACCATAATATTAATATTAAAAACTCTCATTATCACTCACTATTCAATTATAGTTTGTCGATACACAAGCGAGTACTAAAATTTTCTCTTTTTATATAAGTTAAACTTTGGAATTTGTTTTTCAATATAAAACTTATACTCCACAAATTTTTTTTTAAGTTTTTCGCTACACAAATTATTTCAGAAAACTTGTAAATTGAATAATTTTTTTTAAATAAAAAATATCTATACCTATTTATTTTTTCTTTCAAATTTTCCAGTAAAATTTTATTTGAAAAACATCATGGTTGGGAAAAGAAACTCTCTTTTTCTGTTTTTGTCAACAACGCATTAGATCCGGTGGAATGTGGAGATAGGCTAAGACGAAATTCTTATGGACCTAAGATGGTGTCTAATTGGGCCTGTTTGGACCCCAGAAAACAGCCTAGTGGGCTTTTACTTTATTATTCTAAAATTTCATGTGTTTTTTTTTTTGTTATTTTATTGGTAGTCAAACCTTAGGTTTTGCATTAAATATTATGTTGACCCATTGACAATCATTTAAGAACAGCATGAAAAATTCATGAATTTAGAGTTTATTCTAAGAAATTTCTGCTTAAAAAAATTATTTTAAGATACAAGGTTATTGAGTTCTTCGTTTCTAACATTTGGTCAAATTTTGAATTTAGTTATTTATTTTATTTTTAAATTTCATCTACAGTATAAAATTTTATTGTTTTATTTTTTGATGTCACTTTTTCATCTGTGGTGACAAATTACATTATATTTTGGTAACATGTAACACAACTCCTTTTATTATTTAAGTATCAAATTAATTAAAAATGGTTGTTTTTGTGACATGTATATGTATAATTATTTGAATGAAAATATGTATTTGAAATTTAAAAATCTTATGATTTGCATTGTTAAATAAAATGTGTGAAATAATACTTCTCAAGTCTTCAAGAATTTACTCCTCATCTCCTTTTCATCCTTTTTGTGATTTTTTTAATCACAGAGCTCGTAATAAATTATAAACATTTATGATTATTTTTTATTTAAAAATAATAGTTGGATATCTTTATTTAGTTCTAACCTATGTATCTATTGTGTAATTTTTAACTTTAAAATTTCATTAATATAGATTTGTTTAGGTAAGTGAAATCTCTAAACATGTTTAGAGTGTCTGAGTGCGAGGGCATATAACTCTAAATTTTTAGAGACATCAAAATTTTATTTTTATAGTAAAAAATTATATAATAAAAATTGCATCTGTATAAATTATATAGTAAAAAAATGTTAAAGGGATGAAAGCTTGAGTTGTTCAAAGTTTTTTCTTTTTAAACATTGGTATAAAATTCTATATTTATAAAGTGTCAGGTCCTTATAATTGAATATGTCCCAAAAAAAAACTTGAATAGGTAGGAATAGTCTAATGGTCTGACTAAGGACATTGATAGATCATAGAAGTACACGAAAGAGGTTCATATGTCAATGTATAGCACTTACATATCCATCATTCTCCTAACATACATACTAACTATCAAAAAATAAAATGACACAAGTTTTTTTTTATTTTTTTATTTTTATTTTTACTTTATACTAAAATTAACACTTTAGAAAGTTGATCTCTAAAGTTTGTAAAGAAGAACAAAGTATTCAAATTATTTTTCATAATAAATTGTTTTATCAACAATTATTTGTTTATTCCATATATAAAAAAAAGTTTTTTTTTATTTTGATAATTACTGAATGAAATATTATTATTCAAAAGAATGTCGATTCTATCAAATATAAAAAAAATTATTATTTATTATTATTATATTAGTCATAAAATTTAAAATAAATCAATATATATATATATATATAAATTAACGAAATATTTAATATGGTGTCAAATATAATAAAATTTATTATAATTACACGACTTATAAGAAATTAAAAATTATTAGAGATATGAAGTTAAAACTTCACACATATATATCAAATTCTTTTAGAGATTGCTCTGGTTTATGTTATTCTTGTAGCACAAACGCACTAGTATTATGCTAATTAATATTACTTCCCTTGGTTACAAATAACTAAAAGTAAAAATATATTTAGATTTAATTATAGTAAAATATATATTGATTTTTATTTATATATATGATCAGATGTTTTTATCCTCATTCTTTGTAGGACTAATTCCCAGATGCAGAATATGATTGGACATATCATGTCATAAATGCTTTTAACGAAGTTTCAGTTATTCAATAAAAGAAATAATTGTGTCTTTTTTTTTAATAGTAAATTTATTTTATTTGCAAGATGTGTTCAACACTAAATATAAATAATTTGATCATACCATTTTTTTTTACAGAAGTTTAATTTCTACGTCCAGATTTAACATCTGTTAGTTCAAAAACGTGTGATTTAATTGTTTTGTTTACAAAGAAATATGTTATTATATCAGCTTAGTTTATCTGCATTTATTTTTATAATGTCTGCTCTGAACGCTGCATAATTAGCCTACCACATGGGTGGCAGAAGATGAAACTCATGCACTAAAATTCAATCAAGGTTACATCTAAGAGGAATCATTAATTCAATAATAAATTCAACAATCATGTTATTTACCTCATAGTAGTAATTAAAATAAATATTTTTTTATATAATTTTAAAATAAATAATAAATTTTATAATAATGAATTAACACAACTGTAAAATTTTATATTTAAATTTTAAATAAAACATTTAATATAACAATATTGACATTAATCAATTAAATTAAATTTCAAAACAAAATCATAACATTCAAAATAATTAATAACATTAAATAACAAAATGCATATAAAAATCAGAAAGTTTATAAATTTATTAAATGTTATAAGGTGTAACTTGCTAAAAAAAAACTGGTTAGGTGGAAGTTATGAATTGTTATATATGAATATGATTCCTGGTTTCACTTTTGAGTTATTGGGTTAATCCGCAATAATTTGCGATTGTCTGTACAATGGGGATCATATTTTATAAACTGATGCAGATTTATGATTTATCCATCACGTTTTCTACTGCTATATACATAAATGCTTGGTGGACCAACAAGTTAGCTTACTGTTACACACAAGGGACAACAAACCTATTGGCGCTACTCCTTTTTACCTTTCCAAAATTCCAATACTTCAAAACTCAAACCACTTGTCTCATATTTAAATTTATGGTGTGTTTCGATCTCAAAGTTGAAAAGTGACATTGTAAGAATATGGTGGAGTTCAAGAGATAAATAATTAAAAATAAAATAAATTTTGAAAGAATTATTTGAATAATTATTTTTATAATTAGAGTACGATACATTTTTATATACTATTATTAATGTATTTAATCTAATAAATTTTATTTAATTATAAATAATTTTAATTATATTTAGTACGATATGATTGACTGGATTGTTGATCAATTCGTGCAACTACAATATTGATACAAGATTCTAAATAGTCAAATAAAAAGTTTTTCTTTTATCAGAGTATGTGATAATAGTTGTCTACCAGACGTCACCACTCACCGTTAAGTGAGAATTTTAAATTTTAATATTAGGATTTTATGATTTTAATGATCCAATATTTAAATTCGAACAAGATCTCCAAAAACATTGAAACAACCCTAATTATTAATGTTTGTTCGAAAAATCATTATATCTTTTTAATTTGAATTAATTGAACAAATGTCAGTCAAATATTTATTTCAACCATGAGGTCACAAAATTCTACTTTCAAAGAGTGTCTTCGAATATTTATAGAGTTTTAAGTGATTTTTAAATAGTATAAAAATAGAACATGCGTTGTTTTGGATATAAATAACTTGATTTTTTAGAATACAGTATAGGTTGATAGATGTTAATTTGATAAAGATAAATAAATAAAATCAATATGTCAAATTGACACCAATAAATATAATTATTATTATTAACTTGCATTTCTAACCAACCATTGTGTTGGTCCTCTAAGATTATACTCTAAATATTTGGACTGGATTTTCTTATGTTATAATGTTTAATTCGCATAACTAAATATATTAAAAAAAAAATAATGATTTTAAATATATGAGTATTTTTTGTAATTGTAGGTTTATTTTTTTGTTTTAGTTATTTTAATTTCTTTTTATTTGAATTTTTTTCTCGTAAATATTTTTATTTTATTTTAATCTTTACTTTTTTATTTTAGTTTTTATAAAATTAATTTTTATTAAAATAAACATGTATCATATATATATATATATATTATTTCATTTTAATTACTCGATTAATAAATATATAAAAAGTTATAAAAACTAATTTTATAATAACTAAATCAAAAGAGTATAGATAAAAAACAAAGCAACAAAATTTACAGAAACAATAATAAATAAATAAAATAACGTATTTACAAGGATCTACATAATCCAAAACTGGTAGAATGGCCCTCCCTTTTGGTCATGGTTTCAAAACATGTAGCATTTATTTGTGTCTGCTTCACGAGCTAACCAATTATTATTAACTTTTCCAACGTGGTTGGTTTCTTTATGCGGCTTATTATTCTAAGTCACGACCCAACCGTCTAAAGACATCATCATCATGAAAAACAACTGTCATATATCAAATCTAATTGTATGTATTGACCCAAAATATCTTATTATATGCTGTTTATTTTAGGATTTTTTTACTACATTTTTATTTGGATTCATCTTATTATAATTTATATTTTAAGAATTAATGTGCATAAAAAATATTGGATATAAATTTTTTTTCAGTATAATATCTAATTTTTATGTATCTGTTTATTTAATTATTCTTTCTCTTCTAATGGCCTCTTTATTTCTCCTTGTTTTATCTCTCCTTTCATCTGATATAAGGGAATCCAAATTGATGTTTTATCTCTCCTTTATTTCTCCTTGTTTTATCTCTCCTTTCATCTAATGATGTATATATAAGAGAATTCAAATTTAAAATGTTAGGAAAATAAAATTTTAATTCTTTTCAAATTTTTTTATTAAATTAATTATTAAAAATAATAATAATATTAATAGATAATTGTTGAAAATAATTATGATATTAATGAGAACGAGTGTTGTATGAATTGAAAAATAAAAACATTTCACATAAGGATGATGACATACAAGTAATATTTATAAGGTGTAGGTATAAGACTTATATATGCTCCAAAGGATAACTAAAATTTGTGAAGGGTTGAGAATACAACATTCGAAATGAGCTAAATAAGCATTTATACAACATTCGGAATGGGCTAAACAAGGATTTATATAAGAGACTTAAACACCACGTCTCAACCCAAAACCTTAAAGCATTATGATTATAGGTCATTCTCCTTATATATCAAATACAACCTCAATTCTTGGTCAATGTGGGACTAAACACTCATAATTGAATACCCAACACCCATATGTTTATTGCTCGAGTAAAAAACCTAGTAAAATCAGAAGCACATGTTTCTCTAGATATGATTAAATAGACTACATTTTTTCTCTGATTCAATTGCAAATTTTTTTAAAATAGAGGATTCTAATCAGTTAGAAAAATGTACCAATGCAAATTTCTTTTTAAATAGAGGATTATAATCAGTTAAAAAAATATACCAAAGTCTCTTAAATTTTGAGACTTTTCTCTGCTACACTCCCAACCGTCAACCGACTCCTTTATTAAAGATGTAATTCTGTAAAACGTTTTAAAAAGATCAACATCATTCGCAACTTATAAGTTTTAGTATCTTGCAAGAAAATATATCAATTTATGGACTAAGTTGTCTATTGAGTGGTTACGTCAACTATTAAACAAACCATGTGGCATATCCGACGTTTAGCAAAAGATATCTTTTGAAAAGCAAAATCAGCATAAAAGTTTGCCTTGAAATATGAACACATAAAGAAAGCACTAACGAGACTCGTGTAAATTTAAAACATACAAACGTGCTTTTATCTCACATTTGTATGCAAAAATTCAATGGTGAAACGGACCTCAAAGATTAGCCGTTATTATTTACACCGATATAATTTTATTTTTTAATAAAATAATTAATTTATTTTTTAGTTTAGAGATTATCCATCAACCTTGTAAAAAAACTAATGATGTTAATTTGGTAGCCCATCCAGTTTGACTAGATTATACGACGTCAATAAATGAAGGGCCAAATACCCTATTATGGTCCTACACTCGCCATTCTGATTGGATATCTCATGTTCATTTTTTTACTCCGATAATATATTGATTAATTGATTTTTCATTTTATAAATAATTAAGCATTTCATTTGTAACGGTTGAGATAACTATTTTTTTTATATTGTCCATCGATATATACGTAAGATGGTTAAAGATATCTAATTTTAATTATAGTTATTTTTGAAATCACAAATACAAATAACTGTAAATTACTTATAGTGTAAAAACAATAATTAGCAATTTATGTATCGCAAAGATAATTCAATTGATGAATTAAAAGATGTTTAATAATAGTTAAGTAAGAAGTTTTAAAATTAACAAAGATATATATATATATATATATATATATATATATATATGATAACAAATTAGGTCGAATTGTGTCTTAATCATAAGATTAAATTGAATCAAATTTGTTGATCTGGTAAAACACAATGACATCCAAGTTTAATAAAGAGAGGATGAACAATAGAATTTAAAACATTAACAAGTTAATTAATTAATATATAAAATATTTATTAAAAAAACAATCAATCAACAAGTTAATGGATTAAAAATCAATTCAGCTGAGTATAGAATTAAAAAGTTAATCAACAAGCTGTAACATATAAACATTTTGTTATGAAAAAATTTAATTTAGTTGAAAATTAAATTTATGACAACACAAATAATTGAATGAAGAAATAAAGTTTAAA
>JBBPBS010001075.1:13032350-13046822 GCA_037974835.1 Cicer judaicum | reverse complement strand
ATTAATGATTATAAATTGTTCTATAAATATTAATAAAATATTACCGATTCTTTTCTATCGTACTATTTCCTGTTTATTTCTTCTTGTTTTAGTTCTATTTTCTTTTATTGTAATATCCGTTCATCTTTAAGTATCGTATTTGCAATAAAAAGTTAATATATCATAAATTATTTGATTGCTAATAATAATTTTAGTTATTTACTATATAAAAAGATATATGAAAATAATGATTGATTACCGCTATTTAAAAATAATAACCTATAATAGAAAATAATAAAAATTATTGGTTGTTTGGGTGTGTGTAAAAACTTAAAAATGATAATTAAAAAGGATTAGAGAGAGTAATTCATAATTTTTTTTAGGCTAAATTACATGGTCCCTTAACTTAATTTCATGTAACGTTTCAGTCTTTTATCTTTTTTTTTTTCTTTTTGAGTTGGTCATTTATTTTAGTTTTAAGTGACAATTTGATATTTTATGTTTTAAAATTTCAACAATGTTATCCTTTTTTATACAAAAATTCAAAAAAATTATCAAATTTTTCAACCAAAATCCATAAAATTGATAATCATCTTCAATCTAATGCAAAATTTATCAAATACATAACTCAAATATTCAAATACACTCATATTTTCATTCTTTATTTGATGTTGTTGGAGATGAAAATATGAGTGTATTTGAATATTTGAGTTATGTATTTGATAAATTTTGCATTAGATTGAAGATGATTATCAATTTTATGGGTTTTTGTTGAAAAATTTAATGATTTTTTTTGAATTTTTGTATAAAAAAGGATATCATTGTTGAAATTTTAAAATATCAAATATCAAATTTTCACTTAAAACTAAAATAAATGACCAACTCGAGAAAAAAAAAGATAAAAAACTAAAACGTTACCTGAAATTAAGTTAAAGGACCACTGATGTAATTTAGTGTTTTTTTTAATACAAAATTAACTACATTTATAAATTAATATGAAGTTATCAAAGTGATTTATAATTGAGATGAAGAATAAGTGATACTACAATGGAGAAAAATGTATAATTTCTTATACCTTTTAATATTTAATTCGTTCCAAAACAAAAATTGTATTATTTTATATATATTAAAAAATATATAATAAATGATAGAAATATCATTGCATTTTTACTAAATATCCTTATCAATAATTGGTGGTTTTTTAAACAACCATATTAATTAAAATATGTTGGACCACAAAGCGTCTGCTAAGAGCAAAAAATAATACAAAAAGTTGAGAAACACCCGGACAACTATAATTCCTATAAGAGTTATGTTAATAAATGCTCTTAGTTACAAAATTTGAAAAAGAAATAAAAACAATGTTTGAAAAAAATAATTCTACTTTTTACGATTATAAAATTTGAATTATAATTTTAAATATTTGTTTTGTTTAGATTCTTAACAAATACCACATGCATACTTGATTTCATTTTATATCATAGTAGCATTTTCTATCTTATAAAGTCAATACACAATAACATCACCCCAACATCCAAAACACTCCCAACTCAAATCACACTTACTTAAGATTTTGGAAGACAAATATAAAAGTGTATTTAACCACCATTAATTAAAATTGTTGCCAAAACTATTTTTTTTTTATAATTAAGTCAACACCAATAAAATATTTGACCCGTTTTGACAGTTAATGACCATTAAGTTTCTCTTGCCTAAAAATAATTTAATTCCTAATTTTTCAAATAAACCAAATGCACATTAATTAAATAATATTTAAAAATTTATTATATTTATTGTCGAACACATCCAACATTCAAAACATGAAATATATGAAAATATAAAAAAAAAAAAAAAAAAAAAAAAAAAAAAAGTGGCCCAAGTATCTAAGCACAAAATTATATCTCCCAAATCAAACCAAAAAATGTACTCGAAAAAATACTTTTAGAATTTTTATCAACTAATTTGACACAAAAATCCAAATAAAAATTGAAAATAGAGTTTTGTATGGAAATATCCTGTTTTTAAATATTAATTCTCTAAATGCCACACTTTGAAAAAAATTTCTTAAAATGCCACACTTTTTAAACTCAACAGGAAGTCTCTCCCTGGGGAAGCGACCTCCCAAAGGGCATGGCACGTTTTTCAATTTTTTTTTAAAGTTATTTGTTATTATTAATTTTATTATTTAATAAATTATATATATTAATAAATTTGTAAATAAAGTTTATACTTTAATTATTATTATTATTATTATTATAAATTATTATTATACATATAATTAAAAATTAATATAATTAAATTAAATAATTTAATGATTTAAAAAATAAAAATAGTAATAATAAATTAAAAAATACATTAATAAATTATAAATAAATCTTATATTTTTATTATTGTTATTATAATAATAAATAATTATTCTACTTATAATTAAAAATTATTATATTTAAAATTATATTATAAATTATATATATATATTATATTATAATTTTCAAAATAAATAAATAAAATAAAAATTGAATAATAATAAAAATTAAATGAAAATAAATTTATATTGCTAACATGAAAATTAAAATATATGAAATACATTAAATTAATAATAAAAATACATCAATTTTGAGTGGATGTGCTAGCAGCGTTTGTACAATGTTTTCTAGTATGACCAGAGACCCGACATAATCCGCATTTTCTTGGTACTCTTTCTGTACTGTCCATTTTTGTGATGGAGAATAGTGTTGTGATGGAGAATATAAGTCGGGTTGTGATGGAGAATATAAGATTTATTTATAATTTATTAATGTATTTTTTAATTTATTATTACTATTTTTATTTTTTAAATCATTAAATCATTTAATTTAATTATATTAATTTTTAATTATATGTATAATAATAATTTATTATAATAATAATAATAATTAAAGTATAAACTTTATTTACAAATTTATTAATATATTTAATTTATTAAATAATAAAATTAATAATAACAAATAACTTTAAAAAAAAAATTGAAAAACGTGCCATGCCCTTTGGGAGGTCGCTTACTCAGGAAGAAACTTCCTGTTGAGTTTGAAAAGTGTGGCATTTTAGGAATTTTTTTTTAAAGTGTGGCATTTTAGAATTTTTTTTTTAAAGTGTGGCATTTAGGGAATTAATATTTAAAAACGGAATATTTCCGTACAAAACTCTTAAAAATAATATAAGAGTTGAAGTGTTCAACACGGCTCTCCACTATGTTCTGAACAAATAAAAGGAATATAAAACTTAAGAAAGGAAAGAAAATACACATTTTGAAATCTTTTCCATTATTTGGTTTCTCACAAATAATTAGAGAAGACAAATAGTATTTAGTAGAATCCCGCAAATACTATTTCTCTATTCTTGTAAGAAATGGATCACTTTTGAGCTATTTTCAATTTTAATCTTACTTTTTTTTCTCTGGTCATATCATGCATTTTGAGATATTTTACATTTTATTTTCTTTTAACATTCTCTACACAATCAAACCGAAAAAAAAAACAGGTTTTTACCTTATTTTCTTTAACTTACTCTCAAACCAAATAATTAAAAAATCAACATATTTTATATTTTTTTTTTCTTCACTTTCCTTTCCCTTACATTTTATTTCCTCTCATGTTCTTTATAAATCAAACATAACATTAATAAAAATTGAAATACCTTATCATCATGCAAATGTGATATTTATACTTATAGTTAAGAACCTCAAAAAACACATCCAAACTTCACCAATTGAATTTAACGATTATAATTAATTAATAATATAATTTTTTAAATAACTTTAAATTAATTTAAATTAACTTTAATCGTAAAAATAACTTTAAATATAAATTAAATTAATTTTTTAATTGTCTTACACAAAATTCAACTCAAATCCTTATAAGAAAAAAGTTAAACTCAAAATGTAGTCACACTACTCGAATTTTAGTCCACAAAAAATTACTCTTTTACTATTTAACTTTTGAGTGTATTTAATGTTCACTACTACTAGTCCATGGAAGTACTTCCCTAACTATTTGAGATCTTACAATAAATGCCATTCATCCATTGACCTTATACAAATGCAATTCGCTCTCTTTTTCTAACTACTCCTTTTTAACATCTCTTCTCTCTCAAGTCACAACTGCGATATACTATAGTTTTACTCATCGTAGAAGAAATATACCTTTTCCATTACACACCGACCAAATTTTGCAACCTATGATGTTTGTGTTTTCATTTGAAACAACATAGGACAACACAGTTTCACCAACACAAAGTAAATTTAACTATTGTAAACAAAAATGGGTTGTTGCGCTAGTAGTAATAGATCTTCATCTCCAACAACAAAAAACAACGATTGTGAACAATCAAGATCTAGCATTTCACAAGTGAAATCATCAGAAAACAGAGCACCTCCAACTCTTCCTTTGGAAGAAGAAACAGTGAAAGAAGTGTTGTCGGAAACACCCAAATGGAAGAAACCTAGCTTGGTCAATTTTGAAGGTGAAAAGCCACACTGTTTTGTAAAATTCGATAGAGAGAACAAAGTTGAGAAACCGTTCTACAAAGTCGATGAGATCTCTGAAGTTTCCGATGTTTGTAGCTTGAGCGAAAGTGTTTCAACAATCACTGTTGAAGAAGAAGCGCGCCAAAGGGTCAACGGATCTCCCGCTAAAATGCGCAAAAATCGCACCTTGTCCGGTGACAGAAGAGAGTGGACTGCGGGGAAGTCGCCGGTAAGGAGGTCGGAGCAATCTCCGGCTAAAAGGAATGTTGCGTCAGTGAGGAGAGATCAAATGGGAAATGGGGGAATCAGGAACCAATCACACCGGCGAGACGCCGGCGAATATTCCAGCCGCCGATCTAGATCGCCGGCTACGCGCACCGACAATGAATCGACGAGATCTGTGGTGGGTCGGAGCTTATCTGCAAGAAAAATGAACCAATCGCCGGCAAGGGTTAGAACCACCGCGGCGGAGAATGGTGGCCGGAAAATGGAAAATTCAGCAACAATGGAGGGTAAATGGCCATCAATGGCTAATGAGTCGCTGGAAAATCCACTTGTGTCATTGGAATGCTTCATCTTTCTCTAATTGGTAAACTTGATGTTAAATCATAGGTTTTAGTTTCTAGTATGAATTAGTAACGTAACTCAAAATGTGTATCTTCTTTAGTCAATTAATAGTGATATCAAGTTTCAATAGTTGTTGAAGTCAAAGGTCAATCTTATGAGACTAAATAGTAATATTATACCTTTAAATGTAAGTGCATATTTGGTTGCATTTTATTTTGGAGAAGGTAAAAATCAATTTTGGAAATTGAAATATTTGGATGCTAAGAGAACAATTGATTACATCTCTATAATTACAATTGGAAGATATAATTTATAGTTATTAAAATTATTGTGCAACTTATTTTTACATTAAAATTATTCCAAATATTTGTCACCACTACACAACATGACAATCTTGGACCAACCGATGCATAAAAAAAAATTGATTGATTATTTTGATAATTTAAAAAAGTAAATTGATATATAAAAATCGAAGGGTTAGAGAGAGAGAGTGAGTGGTTTGGACTTTGGATAGTAGAATACGTAAATGATGAAAAGCGAGTGGAGTGATATATTTTTGTTCTCTGCGAGTTGATTTATTTTCTTCCACTGCAGCGATTGGCAGATTAGGAAAGATTGCGTTTCTGCCATATATGATTCAGTCTGTACCAAATTATTCACCTATGCTACTTTGACAATGAAATATTCAACAGAAATTGAGAATAGAGACAAATCATTAAATTAATTTTATTAAATGGTTGCGCAATATTTCAAGTTATTTTCGAGATCATATGAAAGTTAAGCATCCGATTGGAAACTTCGCTTGCATTTATTTGTTTTCGATTTTAGACATTCCGTATTCTTATAGGCTATATGTAGTTGCTACTTATTTCTTAACTTATGTGTTGTTCGTGCCATAACTGAGCAACCCATATTGCATTTCTAATATCAACTATTTGATTTATAGTAAACGGTTAGTATTATTTATGGTATCAAATCACATGAAAATTATATGGCTATGATTTCGGATCAAAGAAAATATGTGATATTTTTCTAATAATAGTAAATGACATGAATTTACGATCTAGTTTATAATAGACACATTTGTCACATTATAATTTTTATAAAATGAACAAGGCCAACACTGATTATTTTTTAAATTCTATCTGACAAAAAATATCATATTATCGGCCACAAAAAAAGTATTTTAAATATAAATATTATTATTATTATTATTATTATTATTATTATTATTGAAATATCAATTTTTTACTTTATCAAATCATAAATTTATTAACATCTTTTGTAATTTAAATAATAATATCACTTTTTGACATATTTAAATATATTATTAAAAAATATAATTTAAATAAAATATTATGTTTGTTAAAATTTCTAACAACTAATATTGAACATCAATAAAGAACTTAAATTTATTAATTTAATAATTTATTTGTTTATTTAATAAAATTTACTCTATATAAGTAGACTTTCATAAGTAAAATAGATTTTTAACTAGTTTGAAAATTACCATATCAGGCGAGCATATGAGTCTAAAACAGAGAATGTGCCACACTTAAACAAAACCTAATATTTTCAAAATAGAAATTACTCAAATCTTACAAAGTCGAATTCAATCTAGTTTATTCTATCACATCTAAATAATAATTTTTACCTCGTTAATCTATATTAATTACATAACAAAATTATAAATTAAATTCATGTTTGTCGTATTTAATTTATTGAATTTTACATTATCAAAAATAAAATTAATTGAATTTTCCATTAAATAATTATATAAGACATTTTTTTTCTAATTAATTAGAAAAATACAATATAATTTAAGTGTGTTTTTTCTTTTCAAACAACAAAAAATTGGGTGCCTTTTGGTCAAAAGAGATTTTCATCAACAGGGAGGCGCATGGGCCTCAAATAGGCCAAATCCTTTTACAACAAAAGAGACAATGAATCTATCATCCATCCCTTCACCATTATCTTCCACTCTCAAATCTTGTATTCATCCAAATTTTCAAAAAAAAATTAAAAAAATTAAATTTCATAAATTTCACATTAATTTAATATTTTTTTTTAAAAAATTAACCTTTTAAAAAATTTGCATTTCAAAAATTTCACCTTTATTTAAAATTTTAAAATTCTTTTAAATTTTTTGAAAATATCAAGTAGTAGAGAGTAAAATAGATTAAATAGTATTTTCATATATTTTGAGAGATGAGAAATAAGAATGAAGGGGCAAATAGTAGATTTCTGAAATAAACTATTTTTGTTAGACCAAATAAAAACATCATAAGGCCCAATTAAAAAGGATCTTCAAGGGCATAACTCCCTATGTATCTACAATACCACAACCTCGCTTACTAGTACATTTTTCAGAGTACAATTTCTTCTTCTTCAAGAGTACATTTCTGAAAAGTAAAAAAAAAAAAACCATATTATTTTATATGCATACTTCCAAAGTGCACGTGGAGTGGAAAAATAATCTCTCTTAAATGCAATACCTTTAGCTTGTGGTAAGGCATTATGAGATTCCCACAGTCTTGTATGTCATTCAGTCATTCTCACAAATACTCAAATAATAAGAAAAAGTTCAACTCATTATTCTCCTTATATACGTTTGAGTTGATCGATTTGAATATGACCAAAATTATAAGCTTTTGAGAAAACATGCTAGACAAAAGAATCTCATTGTGAAGAGCAGTTGTCTTCTGGGCTTAGCAGCCCAAAGCCTACTTAATCACATAGTACAATGATGCAAAAGCCCAACAATGGAAAATATTAAACCACATTGTGACTTGGAACAAATTCAAACACAGTTAGACTAATATTAAACCAAACTAAGGTGGAAAAAATTAATTGTAATATCACCATACAATAGTATATTTTTTGAATATCACCATACAACAATATTTTTTTTTGACTATCCAACAAATTGTTAAAAAATGAGTTTTCGTGTACAAGTCAATTAGGCAAAATACCTTGTACCCAAAAACAAAATTAAGCTCAAGGCCTAGTGGTGAACATAAAGTTTAGTTAAGTATAATATCCAAAAAACGATGATTTAATGTTTTGATTGTTGTTTATATTAGGAATAGGATAAATTTTTCAGTTCTCATCTTGAATTTTAATTACAAAATTATATGACATTTTTTTTTGCTGTTTTTAATTTTCAAGAAAATTAAATTAAAACAAGATGACAATACAAGGAAAAAACATACATACATACTTTTAGATCACAACACTTGATCGTCCATTGAGAACCACCTAAACTAAATCTTATATACATACATAGTATGAGCTACCATAAAGAAAGATAGCTTCTCTAAATGTTTATGGAAATTAAACCTCCATAACAATATATCCTCACACATAAATTAATATTCACCAACTCCCTTGATTAAATTTGCAGATTGTACAACATTGTCAAATATTCAATTCTCTCATTCATCCATGGTTGATATTAGGCATGTTGGAATTGGAACAAGACAATGTTGTATGCTGATGATGAGAAGGCCATGAAATTCGTTCCGGGCAACATGGTACAGGCGCCGGATGCGCGATGAATGTCGGAATCTCATCTCCAGGCATCAAAACTGATACCCAACTTGTAAAAACACTCATCTGCATAAATAGATCAATCAAATTATTCATTATACATCAAGACACTAGAAATAACATGACAAATCATTTTCCATAGCAATAATAATTCACAAGCAAATTAACAAAATAAAATTAGTGTTCAACTGACAAATGTCAAATGTCGATATTATCGATCTGAATAGCATGTATATGGAACTTCGCAGTAGTGTGCGAGATTTTTGTTCCATTTTATCTATAGAAAGAAAAAAAATGCCTAGCCAAAGCACTAATAATTCACAAGCAATTTAACAACACAAGATTAAAATACAAGATTCACAAGGTACAAGGAATCTTTTCCCTAGTGGACCTTACTTGTGCACAAAACGAAATAAATAAAATAGAAACAACACTTATTCATATAACCCAACATTTCAATTTATTTTTTCTTTAAGTCAGGACATGTTAGATAAGGCACCAACATTGTCCAACATCATAACACAAATTTGACTTTTAAGTTTTAACATAGATATATATTAATACAAAAGACATTAAATATGTCCATCTAGATGTATACTATAACACAAAAATGATGTATGGATCTACAGAAAATAAAGTACTAATAAAAGCATAAGTTGCATTTGGATTTAAAAAGTGTATGCTAGCATAAATAGAACAATAGAACATGTATACTAAAAAAATAAAAACAACATAACATGTATGAAATCATTGCATTTTTTGTATTGCATGTTTATCACTTGAGTATTGAAACCACTAACTTGTAAAGATAAGGACAAAGGAAAATCAATACTCCATATCACATGCAGATTAATTTAAATCACTTGGTATTACAATTATTCAAGAATGAGGATCTATATTTTTACTCAGGGCTAACCTATAATATTTAGAGACCTATAGCAAATATTATAAACAGATTTTCTTAAAAAAGAAAAAAACATGATTTAGAAAAATCAAATTTTGTTGCATCTATATTTGAACTCGAGATATGAGCCGCTATCTGGACCAACTAACTTAATGAACAATTCTAACTTATATATATATATATATATATGTCATATTATATATTCATAACTAAATTAAATTATTTTAGGACCTTTATTTATTCAATATTTTGAGGCCTAATTACTTGGGTTTTTTGGCCTTTGGGCTCACCATGTCTTTACCCTATGAATTGATTAATTTCTAATCCAATTTTCTACTAGGCGTGATTAGTTACAGCAATGACACACTAACTTCTTTATCATACAACTTTGATATAGATAAAAAAAATATCACACAATGCGTGATTGGTAATCTATCGGTATCATAAAAAATAAAAAGAATCTCAAATTGAAGGCCAAGTGCAAAAGCATGTTCTCTAATTCAATATTCTCAATTCCATTAACACCACAGGGAAATCCCTAATGTGATAAAAATGCCAAACATCTAAATTATTAAATTCTATATAATTTGATTAGTGGGGTTTAGCATTCAAAATATCAATGCTAATACTAGATATATCATTACTACATTTGTTAAAGTTGAGAGAAACAACTCAAGAGACAATGTCCCAATCAATTTGTGCCCTCCTATTGAACCCCTAGGTTAAATAAGTGGGTGGGCCTAGTGTGTTCCTCCAAAGGAATGACACAAGGTAGACATGAGAATTGTTGCATGATACTACCTCATCATACAATATTACATTTAATTTAAAATTAAGTCTAAAGTAATACAAAAATATTGGCCATTATTAAATTTTATGTTGGAAATAACTCATATTACTAAACCAATAAAACCGACTATAAACTCATGTATAATCTCTTTGTGTATATTGTGAGGTTGCCTTTTGAATTAGTAGCTATATTTAGGATTATAGAAGACAGTGAATGCTAAAGACAAGAAAGAGCAAAAAATAAAATGCATATGGTGCTTATAAAAAAAAATGGTGATGTACGGTATGATTTGATTTGAGATTGGGAGGTGATGGAAGGAAGCACATGAACATCAAAGACAATGTGGGTCTCAAACTCAACTCCCACATAGATGGATGATAAATAATTAAGTACAATACAAACACTCAAGGTTAGGGACCAAACTTTCAGCACAAAACTTGTATGAGAAAGACCATGTGATCTCTACATAAAAAAGCACAAGACAACACATTTCACTCATGATGAAGGTATTTGATAGTACTAGAAAATGCAAGGGGAATGAAATGGGAAATTTGGTGGGGTTATTTATGATAGAGTTCTTAAGTTCAAATAAACATAAAAATTAAACACTACAGTTGGTCAGATACTAAATTTAGATTTGACAATTGGCATGTTTTTAATCTCTTTGGAATTGGGTAATAATCATGAATAAGATCTAAACACTACAGTAAATTATTCTTCAAATATAAATAAAAGTGAATAAAAAATTAAATGTATTTAATCTAAAATTTGAATTAAATGCATCAAATTTCTTTATTTATATTTAAAATCCAAAAGAGGAGTACATTTATTTACCCAAGTGAAGAAGAACAGCTTAAACATATGAAAGGACATACATCATAAATTGTTGTGTGGTGATCAAACAGAAAAAATCATAAAAAATACAAACCCTTAAAAAAGAGATGAAGAAAGAAGTTACTGAAATGAGAAAATGAATTCAACAAAAAAACAGAAGCAATTAATGAGAGTGACAAAGTAAAAGCAACCTAGAAACGAAAAACAAAAAAAAAACATTTTTGTCAGGTTTAGGAAACTTAAAGGCTATCATGAAATTTTAGTACCATGAAATTGAAAACTCACAACAAAAATCTGAAGAAAGAGAAAAATAAAAAATGGACTCACTTTTGGTGATGGGTGACCAAGCTTCCTACGGAGGGTCGTCGGAGAGTCAAGATGACGACGGTTCCGGCGAGCATTTGGAAAGAAAGCAGGTGAAGAAGGTCTAAGAAACCTTTCAAAAATAGCCATAAGAAGGAACATTGAAATAAGAATTGCAGTGGCAACAAAACCAAAAGAGACAGCATTAACAGAACTGTCGAAATTGGTGTTACTCCAATATTGTTGTTGTTGTTCATCTCTTTGTACATTTAGTGGGGCCCCTATTGGTGGCCATTGTACATTCTCAAAAACATGCTCCTCTGCTCCAACCATTATCATCATTTTTTATTTGCTTTCTTCTTTCACTTAATCACCCTTTTCTTTTACCATAATAATAATAATCATTAATTTAGTTTCACCTTTGAGCTCAATCACAATGAAGACTTCAACACTTTCTTCATCTTCTTTGAAACAGAACACAATAACATTGGTAGTAGTAGTAGTATAGTGCAAGAACTATTCTATGATTGAAGTACTTAAGAATTGTTTAGAGAGAGAGAGAGAGAGAAAGGAGCATGTGGGTTGGGTTGGAAGGTGAAAAAAAGAGGAACTTTGGAATTTGGATTAGAGGACCCTGTTTGTCCTCTGTTTTGAGAGAAACGATAAAAACGGAAAAACAACAAGGGTTGAAATTTTTAACATATTTTTGCTTTATGCCTTTTTGGATTATTTTATTTTCAATTATTAATATTGAGTTTATACCTTCGAGAGGGAGGGTAAAATAAATAAATTGATAATTGTACTGTATAGTTGAAAAATTATAAACTAAGTTGACTGTTTAGAGCAAAACAAAAGAGGAGTCTCACCTTGTCGCTCATTTGGACATTGGTAAATGGAAAGGGTAATTCAACTTATGTTTACACTTTTTACTCTCATTACTTTTTTTTTTTTATGATGGAAATTAGGGCTTGTGTAACTTAACAAACTTGTGTCCAGTAAATATAGTTCATAAGATATATATAGAGATATTTGAAAATTAGATGAGTAGAATGAAATTTGGGTACTATTGTGTTCTTTTATTTGTTAGAGGGCTGATAGATAGAATTAATTGTATTGATAGTTAGCTTGCTCGTCAAAACTAAAAAAGAATATTTGTTTATTAAAATTCAACAAAACTCAAGTATAAACAATAAAATTCTAAATTAATTGGATAATAATAAGAAAAAAAATATGTTAATGATTGCATAAAAATAATTTAATGGATAAAAGAAGAAAGTTCTCAATTGACCCCGACGAAGCAAAGTCATAGTTGTAGTTCTCACATGCATTATGGATGTCTCATCATTAGGTTGACAAAGATAGTGATTAATGAGCTCATTTATAAGAGTTAGTTGTAATTCCACATGATCGGGAAAAATTTCACATTGTTATATATATATATATATATATATATATATATATATATATATATATATATATATTGTACTATTTAAATGTTTTAATGCAAAATAGATTTTTAGACAAAGTTAATTTATGACAGAAAAAATCTATGATAAAATGTAGATCAAACTCCTGTCTTTCAAAATCATGTTTGAATTGACCTATTCATACATCTAATGATAAAAAAAATTGATCTTTGAATAGATTACTACCAAAATAATTTATGGAGGATCACACTTCATTAAATTAAGTGTTAATAAAAAAAGGTAGGTATGTGAAGAAAAATAGTGGAATGAATTTGAGATTTTAGAAATATAAAAAGTTTAGGCAATTAAAATATAATTGTTTTTATGGAACAATACAAAATAAGAGCTCTTAGTTGAATTTTAAAAATATATTACTTGTGAAAGAAGATATGATAATCTCTAAAAGAAGTTGAAGTATATAATCATGACATTATCACATTGTTGTGGAAAAAGATAAGACATTATTAGCAGATTTAGATATCATAGGTGAATTAGTTAACAACAATAGAAGATTTATGGTTAAATTATGTCACTCGTTGAAGAACTTCTTAAAATAATCAATATGAATGTTGCACCATAGTTTTCATTCTATTTTTTTATGTGTGAGAATTCTTGAAGTGATTTAACATTAAGTGAATTATGAAAAACAAAATGTTTAATGATTATAATATAACAAAAAATATCAAATTAAAAAACTTATTAAAAAATAGAACTATTACTAATAAATATTACAATATACTATCTGAATGCTTTAAAATAAACAAATTTTAATAAATAATATTAACTATTGATTAACGAATCAAAAATAGATGTTATGGAAATATCATAACAAATCATCATGAAATTGTTAAATTTATATTACAATATTTGATTTTATTTCTTTTTACTTTACTCATTTTTTATGATTCAATTTTAAATTTTTTTATATATGGTTGAGTTTAATTTAAAAAAAAAAGAATCAGAATTTGGCATGACCAAACACTTGTTAACTCCGAAGGTAAATCTCATACATTATTGGAAATAGGCACATTTTAGGGCAGCGGCCTAGTAAAATATTTATAGACAAGAAGAATCTAAAAGTCTTCCTATATGTCGATCTTTTGAGGCCCAAACCCAGCATGTGGCCCTCAAGGTTGTCTCCAAGCCTCAGATCATCAGGAAACAGTTTATGTTGCCTCAAGATCAATATCAAATCAAAACCATAAACAAACAAAATCAACATCGGATCATAAATAAATAAATAAAGTATATATATATATATATATATTCTAAACTATAATTGTCCATCAAATTAACACATAAAATTTGCATATTTATAAATAAATTTGTAAAATTATACAATTTAACAATTAAAATTAATAGCAATTGAAATATGTGAGTTCTTCATATTAATTTTATTTTATAAAAGTTTAATTTATTTATAAAATTTTATTATTTTATAATCAAAATTTTCAATAATTTTATTGTGTATAGATAAATTATTGATAAATTAATCAATGAAATATCTAATTTAATAGATAAATTAGTCGATATCATCGTAACATTAAAATTTATGATTGAATTAATTTGAGTGATACTT
>JBBPBS010001075.1:13021249-13031877 GCA_037974835.1 Cicer judaicum | reverse complement strand
AATAAATTAACATTTTAGTCTTTCAAATTTGATTAATATTTACTAAAGAAATATACCAAAACTAACTTTTATTTTTTTATTTAATAGACAATTATTATTTCAAAATGATCTACGTTTACGAATTTATAGCAAAATATTTACAATTGAGATCTCTCATTTTAATAATTTAAATGAGTCCAAGTGTAAGTATATTTCAGTTTATAATTTTTGAATGTTACACCTTAATCATTACTCAATCTCTCTTACTCAGTAACACAAAATTTATTAAATAAATTTCGCTAATAACTTGAAATTATCAAATATCAATTTCATTTATGTATTTTAATATTAAAAATTAGAAATGTATAGGTTCCGCATAAATCTTATTAAAGACACTATATTTTTTTAAACTTATTAAAGACACTATCCTTAACAGAGACTTAACCTTGAATGTAAATAAAAATTGTTAAAAAAAATAAAAAAAGTAAAAGATTTAAACTAAATAAATCAATTTTTTTAATATTCTTTTAGTTATATTTAAAATCGAAAAAATATCAACCGGTATCTTTTTCTTTAATTTTCTCTTGACGTCTTCAACTGGTATCTCCATAGTAGCAGAATAAAATAGTAGATATCATATTGAGTTAATCTTGATAGGTGGAGATATCTTATTTCCTAAAATATTTTAACAATAAGTACGAAAATTTAAGCAGTGATGAGAAAGGTTCAGGCGTGCATGCTGGTACATATGGCACGTGGGAAGATTTGAAGCAATGAACAGAGCACTTTTCAGAAAACTGAGAAGCAGAATGTGGGGCCCACATGAGATAGGGTAAGGTCATGGTCAATGGAGTATGGGTGACTCGTGCAATGATGGACTCTTTTCTTACCTTACTTTCTCTTCTTTTCATGCCTCTCAAACTACTTTTCACTCGTTGACTTGATCCACCCCCAAAGCTTCTTTCAACGGAATCAGCTTTGGGCTTTTTTACTCTTTTTGTTATTGGAGCTTGATTCATGTACTGGGCCTCCATATGGGCTTTCATAACTTCATATCTCAGGATACAATGGACACTCGGTGGCCCAGTTATGCTTGTCCATGGACCATATACTGGGCTTGTGTCATCTAAGAACATTTTTTTTATGGTTGTTCATTTGTCACAGTATTTGTGCACCAACCCCAAATACATTATTACTACTCCAATAAAGTTTATGTGAATTTTACCAAAATAGCAAGTGAAATCCACATGTTTTATTTTATAACTCAACTCACATAAAATTTATACTTAATAATAAAAATGCATTAGAGAATATGTTAATATCATTCCATAACATATAATCTATAATTAAACATACACCATTTTTTTTTCTCCTTTTAGAGTAATGTGAATTAAGGTGATGAGAGTTGCACAACACAACAATGACTACAAAGCTCTTTCTCACCCTCCAATTCCATTGGTTCAACACTCCTCCAAGCATCTACACTAGCTGAAGTATCAAATATATGAACAACAGACTTAGTCCTAGCTAATTCCCCACCACCTACCCTATAACCAGCCAAAAAAAACAATTTATTACCAATTGGTGCCATAGTCAAATACAATCTTTGATTAAGTGGCCAATTTTCATAATTATATTCCAAAGTAGAAAGATTTCTCTTATGTGACCCATCAACTTCATTCCAAAATTTTCCATCATAAGCTTCAATATGTCCTTTCCATGCATTCAAACAATCCCCTGAGCTAAAAAGTGTGTCATTCACTGCCACAATTTGATTAGGTGGAATATCCAATTGCCACATTCCTCCAATAACATTCCATTTTTTTGCTTCCATATCATAAACTTCAGCTGAAGATCTTTCCACTATACTTGGCATTGTAACATCAGAATTTTCTCTTTCAGCAAAACCACCAACAATGTAAACTTTACCTTTCCATGTCACACCTATGCATTTGTACCTTAAAATATGCAAATTAGGCAATTGGGTCCACGTGTCATGATCTGGATCGTACAGTTCGGATGATGAAATTCCTTTTGCACTTGCCAGCTTGGATTTTCCACCAGCCACAAATATTTTGTTGTCACAAATGGTACAAGCAAAATCATACCTTGCAACATTTAATTGTGCACAATTGAACCATTGATTTGTTTTTACATTGTAACGTAGGACATTTGTTACAACTTTAATACCTTCGTCAAGAAATTCAGCTGAGTCATCATTAACATGAACTTTTTCTTTGTGACAAATTTGGCCACCAATAATATAAATAAAATCACCTAATGAAACCATAGCAAAATCTTTTAATACTTGGTCATCAATTAGGCCAGGGATTGTGCCAACATTGGTCCATGTATTAATTGATGGATAATAAAGTTCAATTGAGTTAGGGAGTGTTACATTTTGGGTTGGTTCTCTAGGACAAAAAATTGTTACCATGACATAATTGGAAAGGGGATTTTCAGGGGAAGGTGATGGTGGTGGTGAAGGAAGAGACCCCATTGGAGAAATTTGGGAGATTATAGAAAAAGTATATTAATTAGTGATATTTTTCAATTGTAATGTTTTGTGTGAGTGGGAAGTGGGAAATGTAACAATATAAAGAGAGGGTAGAGATATAGAGAAATGTGACGGAGAAAACAAAAAATAGTTGGCTCGTGAGCATCGACTAGCAGCAACAAATGGAGCTGAAATCAAAGGTTTTTCTTGTGATTCTATATATATATATATATATATATATATATATATATATCATTACATTAATTTGGTGTGGTTATGTCTTATTTTATGTTCTTTTTGCTACTACCTCTATATTTAATTATAAATGCTTATCGGGAATAATTTTTTTTCCTCTAAATATAAATACATCTATATGTAAAAGATAATTTAATCATTTTTTAATATAAAATAGATTTATTAATTATACTACAAATTTTTTTAATATAAAAATACCGAGGAAGTGAGGAAGTATTACGATAGCATGTGAGACACATAAATAATTTTCCGGATTTTCCAAGGTTTTGAGTAGGTAGAAAACAAAATTTAAGAATTACTTTATTTGATTAATCTTCCTTTCTAGCGTGGATTTTTATGTTAGCACTTGGAATTTTGGTAGAATGTGTTTTCTTCCCTTTGGGAAGTATAGCACCATAATGAGAGGGGTGTGAACAGTGATGAGTGGGATACTCTTCTCTGTTATATTGTAATTTTAATAATGGAGTCTATAATAAAAAAAAAATCATACAGAAAAATACAATTTTTAGAAATCGAATTCAACACCGCATATATAAAACTATGACATTATGTCGCTAAACAATTGTAAAATATTTTATAATTTAAGGATATTAATAATATATAATTAGTATTTTTGAGCCAAAAAAATTTGGAACCATACATCGTAGTTCAACTTACACATGCTATAAATAGGGTGTCTTAATACTTATTTTATATTTGTCACTCATCTATCCCACCAAAAACGAAATATTAGTTTCACCTTTCAATAAAAAAGTAACATATGTGATTGGTGTTTGTCTTCTATCGCAATAATTAGCAATTCTCTTAATAATTCTACTTTTAACTTGCTCTAACTTATGAGTTCATTTTCCTTGAAAAAATTAAAACATCTCTAACGAGAAACTAGAAATGAAATTATACTCATGGACATAAGTATATGAAATGTTATATCCGTGAGAACGAGATCATTCTAATTGTAAGTTTAATTTCATAATTTAGGAATAACTTATAGTCATTGGCCCTGCTTTTTAAATTTAAAGTTTCAATGTATTAGAAAAAAAGTTATGTTCATTGAAAACTTGAATCAAAAGGAACAAAAAGGATACTGAAATAATAGTCTCTTGCTTCAACTTAGAGAAAAAGAAAAAAAGTGGGGATCACAAGCTTGATATTCTTGTACGGTCACAAAATTAAATAAATAGTATTTAGACATAATTAGAAAAAACACTATTTTTAAATATTAACAACTTTTTTATTTATTATTATATTAGAAAAAATATCCTTTTTATGTGTATATAAATAGTATATATTTGATTTTATAACACATCCTCGGAATAACAAATACTAAAAAAAGATGATCTTGTAGGCAAGGTAACAAACAGAAAGAAACAAAGGAGAGAAATCCAAGGACAACATGCTGAAAAAGCATCTAAAAAGATAGCAGCATGGATGCAAATCCATATGAGATAGTACTAATAATATTACAACATGAAACATGAAATGTGGGGATCTTTGATAGTACTTTTTTCTTATTAAGCAAACACTAGTTCGGCTATATAGACATAGGTGTGTTTATCAAAATATAGTATTTTGTTTTTTTAGATGCCACACTTTTTGGTTTAATATTACAGCATGCTTTTGCAATCTCTCATCTTTATCTACTTTCAACTTTGGAAGATTTTGTGTACCATGATTTATACTTTTTTAATGTCATCAGCAGCAATAAATCAACAAGCAATAACCATTGCATGTGATTAGTAAATTAAACACATTAATATAACATACTAACTTCAAGGATGAAAAAAGGGTACTACCCATTAGGCCATTGGTAGAACTACTATTCAACATGTGTTGCCCATAACATTTTTTTACTATAAAAATGTCTAACCATCCCCACATGTCTCACCGTTAGGCATTTAATAACAACTTTGCAAAGCAATCTTTCTTTAACTTTTATTTTTTTCTTCATTCTCGGTTCTTATGGGAAATGGATTTTTGTGAGGTGAAATTTAACTAGAAATTTAATTAAGAATTGTTTTTTTTTTATGATTTTAATTTTTTTTATGATTTATTTGTTAATTGAAATTTGTTAATCAATTAAATTTAATAAATCTGTTTTTTTTAAAAAAAATTAACTATCAATAAAATAATAAAACAAAAAATAGACAAATTTTATGAAAAATGGTCACAATAAATTAGTTATTAAAAATTACATGAAATTCTAATAATAATTGATGGTATTATTTAAAAATATAAGTAATTTTTTTATTTATCTTTACGTTAAAATAGTAATTTGATTAATATTAATTCAACAATTTATATTAAAAAAAATATTTTTTATTTTTGTTTTTGTTAAACTTAAATCGATCGAGTTACTATCTCTAGAATTTTTAACTTATATTTTAAAAAGAAATTGATATTCCTTAAAATCATTTAATAATTTTTTAAACAATATTCTAATGTGAAATACAAATGGTTGTAGCATCTGCCCAATATTATGTGTTTGACATGACATAAAAGTTATGTAAACTTTCTTTATAGAAAAAAAAATGTAAATTTTATTTATCCATAATGGCTTATTGGGTTTTTTGTATTATCTACTTTTAAGCCCATGGCCCATTTTGTTGATATCATCAATTGGACTATGATGATAGAGAAAGAAGCATAAAGATCTTAACTATATGTAGTTGAGTTCTGAAATTAACTATTTGACCAAGACAGGCAATAATGAAAGCAACTATACCTACTTTTTGATGTGTTATAGATATCATATTGGAGGAAACCTCTTGTTTGTTCAATTTATGGGAACTTGCTCCTAAAACTGCACGATCATGACTAATTGCTTGTTCTGAATGCTATCAAGAATCTTTCAAAATAACAAGGGTGAAAAAGACATGCCCATGACAACAAACACTTTGTTACCTAGTTAAACATTGTGTTGGCATAGCTAAGCCAATGGTCCTAAAACAGAAACAACAATTTACAAGGACATGCATTAGAAAAAAAAGAATGGAGGTGGATTTAGTTCAAATTTCAATTAAGGCCTGTGAAAATAAGTGGGCACATGACCAAGAAAAAAAGGTGGGGAATCAAAATTAATAGCATAAAATAAAAGTCCAGCTATGAATGATAGGGATGGGAATTACTGAGTTGACAGTACTGTATGAAGATATTACCTCTAGATCTCTATTTATAAGCACAATTGAGAATCAAAGTTATCTATAAATATAAACTATTTCAAATGACTAAGCGTGTGTTTGGTTATATCCTAACAAACATAAATTTAATTTTAAATAAATCAATTTAGTAAAATTAATTTTAGTTAAAATTAGATTGAATGTGAAATAGTTTATGTTTGGATATCTTCAAATAAAAATGAGTTGAACAAAAAAATTTCAGTGTAAAAATTATGTTTGTATTCATAAATTACAAATGTTAATTTCAAACTAAAATCAATTATGCTTAACAACACTCATACATCTCAGAATCAATTCTACACTTCCAAGATTGATTTTGTCTCCATAAAAAATGCAACCAAACATGTACTAAATACATTTATTATTTTTTTAAAACATATTCCTTACTAATATTATTAATTTGTCTTGTAATATAAAAATTTAAGTTAATACATTCTAATACAAAGGTTGTTATGAGAACATCTATACATAAAATTGACACATTAAATTCACTATTTATTTTTCTTAATATTTGTGAAAAATCAACGAGAGCTTATAAAAATGAGCAAAGTTTGTAACTAACTAGTAGATGTTTGTTTCTACCGTCATTAGCTTTCTAACTACGCGTAATAAATACATGTTTAGATTGATAATGAGATTTACCTAATTGTAATGATTCATTGTAATTTTGAAGAAGAAAAAAGTACATGGGAGCTTTACAAAAGCATTGTATGATTATGATTTTACTAAGAATTCAATGCATTGTTATTTTACACGATTAGTACATCACATTCACTCATATTCATTATTTAAAGGTTATTATCATACGAGTTAAATATTTTTAACATTAAATTATTGTGATTCATTGTCAGTATAAAAATAATTTATATTGCAATGTATATAAATTAAATTCTTTTGTTAAACCATGGGTCCATCCAAACATACATTATAACTCAAGGTAAAATTGTTATGGAGGCGTGATAAATGAATTTCCAAACATACATGTAGAATAATTTTGTTCGGGAGTTCAATGGATTATTGAGAGCAACAATGGATCAAATGTTCTATGTTCCATAAAAAAAATTGATACCACATCTATATAAAAAACTTTAAGGCATTTGATATATGAGTTATCATTCATATTTATCCAACATTTAAGACACTTCTCGCACGATTTTTGATACAAATGTCCCACATTAGGATGCACTCTTGTCTCCACCAAGCAAAACGGTTGCTCTAAGACCATTTGTTGGGAGTCCGGAGAAGTGTTTGGGGCAACAACGAATCAAATGCTTTATGATCTACGAGAGATTTTAATACTACATCTCAACCAAAATATTAAAGAATTAAGTATATAAGTCACATTACTCTTATATATTCAACATTTACCATAATTTTAGTCGATTTTGATTTAACAACTTACTCTTGAACCTAACAAAAATATATTTGAATACATTAATGGTAAAACTAATTTTTATTGAATATTTAAATAGTTTGTATTGAAATTGCTTGAGCTCATAAATATTTTTGTCACTTTTAATAAATTGAAGAAGAAAAATGATAACAACAACTCTTTAATACACATTTTATAGCACATATTATTTGATTGATTAAAATCAATATAAATGTCATCCATTTCATGTGGAACTTAGATGATTTGATGTGAATTTTATCTAATTAAATATTGTATAATTAATAAAAAAAATTATGTTAAATAGTGTGTTGTTAATCTCCTAATTTAAAAATTGATTATATATTTTCCAGAACTAAACATTTAACTAATTTATGATCAAACTACATTTGCCACGTTTATTACAATTCTAAATCCTTCACAATGAAAACAAACATATATTAATTATATACTAATAATTGGTCTTGCATGTGGATTAATTGGGAATACTAAACACATTCGTATGTTTATATTATTGTGTGATTAATATTATAGAAAGGTACAAAATGGAAGTGACCCATTTCTTTCCAAAACATGGACACATTTTTAGGACCATACCAAGTGTCTAAAAAACGAGTTAGTGGGACTAAAATCGCCCAAAAAAATATAAAAATCCAAAATTTCACACATTTGCGTTACTATAAGAGACAAGGACATTACATTGGGTGCCAAGAGTTGCTCTGTTGGCTTAGAATGACAAGTCATTTGAAGGGTATCCCCACACAATATACAGTAGAGTGGGGGCAGTAGTAATATTAGGTGCTGCAGAATGAGACAAGAGAGAATTTAAATAAAAGAATATTATTCATAAAGGAAAAGTCAAAAAGACTTTAGAGAAAAAAGAGTGAGAATCAGAAGAAGGTAATGAAGAAAGACCACATGGGTTCTGGTCTGGTTTGGATGATGTGGGAGACAAAGCAGTTGGGAGCATATGTTCGATTTGATTTATCACCATCAACTTTTTTTAATGCAACTTTACTCCTATATTTATATTACTAGTTTTTACCAATGTTAAACTTGTGGTTAATTCTGTGTTTATAACTATTAATTTGTGAATAAATTAATTTTAATTGAAATTAAATTGAATATAAAGTTATATATATTTAATTAATTAATAAATATTGATATTTTATATTATGTCTCGAATTTGTATATAAGATTACACAGTTATGTATGTAAAAATTTTGTTGGTATTTATTATTTTATTTAGATAAAAAAATAAAAAATATGAAATTTAGTTTGAAATTAAAAATAAAATGAATTTTAAATTTAAATATATTAAAATAAATTTAATATGTCAAAAATGAATTTTAAAATATCAAAAGTGAAACCAAGTCACTTTCCTTATATTTTGATCCATTTTTTCTCTCTAGTTTAGTAATAGTAGTGGAGAGATTCACTCAATGGAAGATGCTTTACCTAGTCTAGCTGGGTTTCTTATGTGAAATAGACAGTGATTGATAGGTTCATAGGTAAACTCTGATCACTATTGAAATGACAGATTTTCTTACTGGTTAGTTACTGTTAAGCTAGCTTGTTTACAATTTCTTTTTAGAAAAATGTGTAATTTTTTGTTTTCAATTAATTTCATACTTAATTTGATTCATAATAAATATCATTTAAGATTTTTATATTTATTAAAAGATAATTATTATTAAAAATAAAAAATTCGTTTTATTAAAATATTTATTTTAATTATTCGAATTTCTTTTACTATTATTAATATAAATATAATAATAATTTATAAATTATACTCATAATAATAATTAAAAGGTAATATAAAAAATAAGTAAAATTTTATTAAAAGTATCATTAACTTTGAGGTAATTTATATTTATTAAAGTGAAGACGGAAAAAGTATAATACACAATGTACTATGTTAAAAGTTGATCTTAAGAGGGTGCTATGTGCACAAGATATCTAAAACATTGTGAGTAAAAAAAGTACATGAATGGATTGTACTCAAAGAAAAAGACATGGATGATAAAAAAAGATATAGAAATTTAAGTATCATCCTTTTACATTATAATAAGTTTTTGTCCTTCTTACTCTCATGCTTTTGCTAGAAGAGAAAGAAACCAAGTAGCCCATTTACAATTGCTATAAATGTAACAAAGGAAAGAAGATAAAATTTGGATTTTTGGATATGCCTCTCTTTCTCAATGTATAAATTCATGACTTATCTCACTCTAGTACACTGTTGTAATATGAGTTTTGAATTTTAACTTAAACACGTTATTGTAAAATAATATTATGGTAGCTAAAGTTTACACAAATAAAATAAGAATTTGTCATGTCTATAACTTATCTCATTTTTATCAATCTCCTCTATTTTATTTGTCAATATCTTATTTTAACATCAATTTCACAACTTGAATATAACTTCTATTCCGTTAATGCAATTTCTTATAAAAAAATTTGTAAGATGTGACTGTGAATATAACTTGAATATCCTTAAATAAATTAGTTGCCAACCAATATTCATTTCGCAACTGGTTTACCCTTTCATTACGAGAAAAAGGAAACAGCCATTCAAACTCAAACTTGAATCCCAATTGCTTGTAGTAGTAGGTATACAACTCATCGTTAGATTGGTGAGTTGATTAATAAAATAGTCCATTTTAACTTAATTGTAGTTTTTTAAAAACAGTTTATATCAAATTTATAATTCAACTCAATTTTGCATTATTTTATTTATTTATTAAAAATATCAAAATTTCATAATAATCTATAAAAAAATTATATCAAATTGAACAAATTTAATTGTTTAAAGCTAGCTATATCTACTTAAGCTTAATTATCCATTTTCTTGGACAGGGCTCAAAGCTTATCCCTTAAAATATTAAATTTCACACAATATTAAAAAAGCTCAATTTTCTGTTCTTCAAATGTCAATCTTACAATTTATAAAATCCAACGTACATGAACAGGGTTCTCTTGAGTCTGAAATAAATTATTTCGTTTAATATTTTCATATAAATTATAAATTGTATTGATTTAACCGTTGATTATTAATATAATATATTAATGATCAAATATATAAAATTTTATATAAATTTAAAATTTATAATTATGTAATTTATAATTAATATTATAATTTTAAAAAATTTATTATATATTTATTTAAAATTATTTAATTAAATATCAAATAAATTTAAAATTTTATAAAATTAATCTACTCAATAAAAATTTATCTTTTGATAATTGTATTAATAATTTATTATTTATATTGAATTATTAGACGGAGTTAACTACTCATCATAAAATTACTCATATAATCAACATAATATAT